>JAITYZ010001261.1:0-13809 GCA_027744595.1 Paronellides praefectus | reverse complement strand
TGTTTTATTTATGTAGGCGTGGGTGCTAACTTTGGGGGTCTCGGGGGTTTAATTGGTGGACCAGGCGGAGGGAATGATGATGAAGAAAATCAAAGAGATCTGTTGGACTGGGCGTACACATTGAGCAGACTTGTTCTTATACTCAGTGTTGTATATTTTTACTCAAACTTCACACGTTTTCTGCTAGTTGTGATATTTACGATTGCCATTGCTATGTAAGTGTAGATAGTTTAGTTAGTTGTACTACTGAATAATTATTCATATAGATATTCAGTTTTATGAAGTAACTTGTCCTATTTGTAGCTTCCAGAGACGCCCATTTCAAAATCAAGAGGCTGTGAATGGAGCAAATGAACGACAGGGTAATAATAACAATAATAATAACAACAATAATCCAGTAAATCCTGCCCCTGCCGCCGCTGCTGCTGCTGCTGCCCCGAACAGGTTTGTTGTCTACCATCATTTAAAATTCGTCTGTGAATCTGTCCAATGTCCGAAATTCATGAATTGACTTATCAAAACTTTCTTCTTTTTTTAGAAATGAAGCCAGGCCCAATGAAAATGAACAAGGAGGCGCTGTTCCTGGGGCTGTTCCTGCTCCGGGCAATGATAATGCTCCAAATATTAACGTTGATGCAGCAGCAGCAAGTCCGCCACATGTTGGCCAAGCAGCTGAAGATAATATAGTTGCTGATGCTGTTGCCGGTCAGCATGGCTTTGCTTATTATAGAGATGTAACATGGACATTTTTAACCACGTTTTTCACATCTTTGATTCCGGAAATGCCCCAACACAACTAATATGTGCAAACGTGCAAGGTTATTTAGGCCAGTCCGATTCAAAGTAAACACATACATACACTAACGCGCTAGATTTTTTAAATCGAAATAATCATTGCAAATTATAGTCAGTCAATTGTCGAAATAAACTATTAAATTCGTTATTTATTTGTTGTTTTTATCAAACTCGAGCCGTGTTTATTATCAAACTCGAGCCGTGTTTATTATCGTATGATTTTTTTGGGGTATATATGTGTCATGCAAACAAGGCTAATGTATGAACTTTGTTTTGTACCCTTTGACTCTGTTGATCGTCTACCATTTAAGTATTCTACTGAAAAATAAAATGTGTATATTTATGTTTTACTCACCACGCATGATAATAATGATGAATTTTTACTGAATTGCCATAATTTAACATAATATATCAAAATGACCACCATCATCGATCATGTTTTTTTATTTTTTTTATTAGAAAATGGTATTTAAAAAATAATCATTTCAGTCACTCCATTTATATTGTACAAAATAATATGTCGATCTTAAAACTATTGAAAAAAATATGTCAGGAAACAATTATGTTAAATCACTTTATATTCTCTATAAATCAACTAAGCGTTTCTTGGTGTTTGTCTTGATCCAAAATCTTGACCCGTCAAGTCAATGTATTCTTGAGCCAGTCGCAGCAACTCTAGTTCATCTTGATTGACACGATCCTGATTTGAGTCATAGTCTGGGTTATCTTCCTCTTGTTTCTCCACTGGCGATAAGGTGGTTGCTTTCTTTATTTTGTTTTGATTAGGCTTGTTGGGTTTGGTTCTTCTGAATTCTTGCTCTTGAAAGCGAGGGCTTGTTGGAGGCGTTTGAGTTGTGGTTGTAGTTGTAGTAGTAGTTGTGGTTGATGGAATACTTGGCGTGGCTGGTCTGGAATATTGGCGTTGTTGAAACTGCTGGGGCTCAATAAAACTTGGTAGACTTGGTCGCGGGTATCTGCTTTCAGCTTCCTCAAATCTTTCATTTTTGACATAATAATCTTCTGGAATTGCTACCTTTGGTGGTGGTGGGATTTTGCTGAATTCATGCACTGGGGTAGTTCTGAATTGAGGACGCTTCGTTGGTGGTGGTGGTGCCCTTCTGGCTGTGGGTACTTCCACAGCAGCAGACTCTGCTAAAACAGGAATGGGTGGCAGTACTTTAACTCCTTGTTTGGCTATCAAAAATATCCTCCTGATTTCGGCATTTCTCTTTTCTTCTCTTGTGGCAACAGGAAAGTAACGATCAGTGATAAGCTGAGGTTCTTCTGTTGTTGTTGTATAATAGGCCGGGGCGGCAGTGGTTGGTGGTTGAGTCCGTCTTCGTGGTGGGGGTCGAGTGAAATCTTGATATTGTTGTTGTTGTTGTTGTTGTTGAGGTGGTTGGTATGTTGTTGTCGTAGTCGTTTCATAATTATACGATTCCTTAACTCGACCAACTTCATTTGCGGGAGGGGCCTTTGACTTTGCCGAATTTCTGCTGGAGTGTTGTGAGCTAAAGAGGTTTTGCAACGAGTAAATTGGATTTTGGCTCTCTCCCACTTGTTGTCTCTCGTCTTCGTATTCAGCTAAAAGTTCTCTCGTTGGAGTAGCAAATTTGACATTATCAACTTTGCGAGGAGTACTGTGTCTAAATTTATACTGGTACTCTGCTGGAGGAGGTGGTGGAGGTGGCGAATTATTAGGCTTAGAATTTCCTGAGAATGAAGAGGGATTGTTATTATTGTTTTCATTAAACTCTACTGGTTTCTTTGATGAGGGTTGAGGAGGAGGAGGAGGAGAGTTGGAATGCCTATTTTGAGAAACTGGGGCGCTTTTTGGAGGAGGAGAGTGGGGGTGCCTATTTTGAGAAACTGGAGTGCTTTTTGGAGGAGGAGGAGGAGGAGAGTTTGAGTGCCTATTTTGAGGGGGGATTGGGGCGTTTGGTGGACGACTGCTTGGACTTGAACTTGTAGAATTTGGCTTAACACTGGAAATTGCTTCCTTTTGCAATTCCTGTTGTTGGTTTCGTGTAAAGTTTAAGAAAATTTCTTTCAAGATAAGTTCTGGAATCCGTTTTCCGTACTTGGCAAGAATTTCTGGGGGAATTTGACTAATGGGCACTCTGATCTCAACAATTCGCTTGCCACCAGTGTTGGTTGTTTTGATTGAAGGTTGGGACCTTGGGGGATCTGATTGCTGTTGATGCTGCTGTTGTTGGGACTTTTGTTGAGGCTTTTGCTGATATTGAGCTTGTGTGAGTTGACGTTGCTGTGTCGCTTTAGGTGGGAATGAATTACCTTGAAGAGCTGCTGGTGGTGGCGGTGTATTATTATTATTGTATGCTGAAGGTGGTCTATATGTCGTTGTTGAGGTGGTGGTGGTATGCCTTTGTGGCGATTGAGAAGAAGATGGCTGTCTTCTTGGTGAAGAAAAGTCGTTGTTGTTGTTATTATTGTTGTTGGAATAGGTGGAATCCCCACGACTGGAGAAAGGCTCGTTGTACGAAGGCGTTGGTTTTGTGTTCTGTTGGTCATCATTGAAACGTTGCTTGTGTTGGGATTCAGATTTTTGTCGCGATGAAGGAAACTGGGCAAATGGGTCCTTGTAAGACTTTGTAGTAGGCTGGTAATCAAAGTCATTGCCGTTCTGCTTGTTATCATTGTCATTGTTCCTGTCATCATTGCCATTGTTCCTGTTATAATTGCTATTATTATTCTTGTTATGATTGCTGTTATTTTGATCCTGATTATTATTGTCAGATTTTGATGGTGCTTCTTTGTATAAGTCGTAATTCTGCAGATAGTTGCGACTGACGCTAATACAGGATAGTTGACATCAGGATCACCTGCAAGAAAACGATATGTATGTTTAGTTAAAATAGCATGTCCACAATTTTATGGCTTATGGGGCAAAGTGATAATGTGTATGGCACCTGGAATCACATTCACCCCATTAGGATATTCAGTTGAAGTTGAATCCCTGTGCTGGTTAGAGTCTTCGTCATCCTTGAGAGACTCCAAGAAATCGACTGGATCCACAGCACCTGCGTGATACAAGTTAAAACACAACACACATATTAAAAGGCAAAATTTAAAACTTGATTTTTGAATCATTCATATATGCAACAGCTTATATTATTTGTAAACCGTAAACAGGGCTTGTTTTCTCTCGAAAAAAAACTCACTTGCAAACGGAGTAATCAGCAAAATCACTAGAAAAAATGGACACATCAATGCCCGTGGAAGTAAAACTTCCATACTTGTTTCGTTTAGTAGGTCCCTTTACTTTCACTTTTTTATATAGTATCTCAGCCCAGTAAGTTTCACTTCACCCCAAAGTCCAACCTCTCACCAACCAACAAACTCACACGAATTTAGTTACTCTACGTAATTTAATAGTTTATTAAAGTTTATTTCACACTGAACAAAATTCACAATCTTGAATTTTTTTCACTTCACAAACTCACTTTTTCTAAAAACCTAAATCACCTGTATTATCACTGACAATAAAAGTCCCGGGTGAAATTTCGATATAATAATCCGAATTATAGATAAACTTTATTTGAACAGATGCTGATGAAAGTGAACAGTCAGAAAGGGAGATGTAGAAACCTACAAAAACTCCAACAGATATATTGTGGTTGTTGAGGTCGCACGGAGCGTGACATGCAGGTCGACTTTTTTCTTGACGCTGCTATGCTGCAATACTATGAGAGAATGGAGACCCAATTAAAGGTTGCACTGGCTTTTTGAAGAGTATACAAACCGTTGTGGAGTTGTGTTCCTAACTAACAATAACATTATATTCATCCATGAATGAGCAAAGGGACTCAAATAGTAGGAGCCTACTACTATATTATAATCAAATATTTTTTTCTCTCCCTTTTTTTGCTTGTAAACTGAAGATGCTTATTAGAATGAAATACTCCTTCATAAAAATCATGTACTAGTAGCGAGGACGCATCTTTTTGCATCTTCTTCACATAGAAAACATACGGATATATATTATCTGTTAGGCAAAAACAGTGGCCTTTGTTCATTGTTCACTTTTTCTTTCTATATCATTATCAGGCTATCACTTTTTTTACAAGCAACTACTTCGTGGTAATTTGAAATAAACGAGCAAGTACATATATTATGCATTGCATCCTTTATCCACGAACAAAGATTTTCGATAAAAAATGCCATACATATTATTATTATTATACTTTTGCGTACTTTAAAAAAAGGGACAGTAAGTAAATCTGCAAAGGAGATGAAGATGACATAAATGTGCTACGATGATGATACATTCATAAATCTCTAGCCTCTCTATTATGCATGCTAAGCGCAGCAGCTCAGTAATATTACACATTCTTCGGTTGCACGTTTTGACCAATATGGACTTGGGACACCAATCGAAATCGTCATATTATACAAATATAGTGTGCCGCTACTCTCCTGCTTAAAAACGCCAAAAATGCAGGTACTTGTGCTGACAAAATGCTTTATTTTGAATGAGACGATGATGAGTCTATGCGACATGTATTGATGCATGTAAGCGGTGGTGATGGAGAGATGTTTTTACACAAGGAATTATTATTGTTGTAATTGGCTTTGCCAGTACTTCTATACAAGTTTTAGATTGTTTAGATAAACTGTTAAAAGTGCAACCAAAAAATATTGACCGTGACGGTTTGACGATTGTTAGTTAGCTCCTTTCTTACAAGGCATGAAAGGGCTATGGTATGCAATGCATGGTGGCGGTGGCTTGCTGACTGTGTGAATGTTGACGTGACATGCAAATAGAACGTGTCAGTGTGTAATTGTTGGTCGACATCTATTTGATGTATTTGGTGGATCCTCAATGAGGATTCCTCATCATAGTCATCATCATCAACATCATCAGTAGTTCAGGATTGAAAATGATTGAGATGAACCATCCCATTATATTCCATCGCATCGTCTTCACCTCACTATCAACATTTCTTCATCGAGCAAATTGCACATTTTTTTCGTTAACTGGCTTGTTGTGTGCTTATCATATATGATAATGAAATTGTTTATCATAAAAGAATTTTAATCGTTTTCGTTGTTGTTATTTAACTGTCTTTTGGTTTGATAAGGAGCAGGAGCAAGTTGTGATATTATTTAAACAATTAGCATCAAGCGACAAAATGACATTCAATGTAAACGTGTGTGGTGGAGGATGATGAGACCTTTGGTAAAAGTAGCAATAATGAACCTGAATTGTCGATTCATTCATGACATAACATTCGTGATGAGTTCATGAGTGATCACGATCTAACACGTCATAATAATTATTGATGTCAAACAATTGGTCCATTCAGATTAGACTTTTATATGAGAAAAGCGTGCGTTAATGCTTTGATGCAATTTGCTGCACTCTGCATTTACCTTTACCGATCCTTATATACGTGTGCTTAATGTACATTTTGATTGGACCCTTTGACGACTAAACTAGACTTTGTAATTTGTAATCCCTCGAAGATCATAACAATGCCAAAAATCATGCAATTCTTGCTTAATTAGCATAAGCTGACATAACGGTGCCTTGTATGAATGAACAATAGGCAACAAAAGTGCATGTTTCATTTAATATTATGTCTACTTCATTTCATATTATGTATTATCTTTGGTAGTACACATAATATTATATTCACAATCAGCACACCTTTTTATTCATGTGTATTCACATTAAATAAATGTCAAGTGAATTTTCCATGCTTCCGACTTAATCTTCAAGCGTGAACAAGTTGACAGGTTCGTTAAGAGCAACCTTAACTTGAAATTCCAATTAGCTGATATGATCCATGCACTTGCACAATGCGTACTGTATAAAGTAAGAAGAAGCAAGATCGACTTATTTTTTTCCCGACAGAATATGGATGATTGAGTTTTATGTTTATGTGTATTCCTTGTACAAAAATATACATTAAACTTACCGCGCACCAACAGACAAAGTTTAACAATTCATATTTGTGACTTTTGTGACAGGCATGCAATTTGCCACATGTGACCATGTGACTAATGAACGAAATATTATATAGCAGGTGGACGAAGACTCTTCCATTTCAAAAAAAAATAGTGTACGCATATTATCTTCATACATTTTTTTTCTTGGCAAATTTAGCATGTCTCTTTTTTAAGTCGCGAAAGCATAAAAAAGAGGATGGTGCCACGATCATTAATATTATAAATTGGTTAAAGGCCACAGGTTAGTGGACACATTAAAGTTAGTAGAATAACTTATTATGCTTGTTATAATAAATACTCTGCATTCTTGTAAGATGTTACATCAAATTATTGAGCAATTCATGGTAAAAAGCAGGGTCCCTTCGGGCTGGTGACTTTACAAGTTCAACCTTTTTTTACAAAAAAAATGCATAATATAGCATGCACTCATCAAAGTATATATACACTTGATACGCTAAAATTTATGACCAAATCTAAAAAAGACACGTAATTTTTAATTTTTAATATTATATATACCTGCTTTTAAGTACTTATTGTTGATTCTCAAAAATTACGTTTTGACAGTAGTACAAGTGCTGTTTATGATAGTAAAAATCATATAGTTTGCTGGCTTGATTATATAGTTGTTTCTAAATTGTCGTTCTCATTCGTTCATTCATTAACAAGCTTTTTTGAGGGAAAAAACCTGAATTTATTGTAAAAAGTTGTAACTATTCCAAACAACTACCATCAACCATTATACCACTACTATCGCAGTATAGGTAATATTTAGCAGTGTGATTATAATCACAAGATCGCTAAACTGTACACTAATACTACACGTACCGATCATAATCATCATGATAATGTGTAATATGTGAATGTGAGTAATAATAATGTAGTAAACATGGCATGGTTGTTTGTTATATTGTATACCTGCCTATATAAGTATAGTTAACTCTGATTTGCTCATCACATCACCATCATCAAAAAGTCAGCATGATAAAAGATCACAATCATTTCACCTTGCTTCGGGAGAGATGATGTGCCAGCTTTTTTTTAGCCAGAGAGTATCGAGTGCATCTTCATGTCCAACAAAAACTAAATAACACAAAGATGAAATGAAAAGGACGATGAGAACGATGACAATGTGTACAACAAGAAGAAAAAAAGAGAAGGGATGATGATGATAATGATAGTCTTTTACTTCAACAGAGTTTTTAATTTTCAGCCTTTTTGTTCAACCAGTCAGCGGCAATGGAAGTGATAATATAAAAGTGTTCATTATTACTATTGTTTTGCCATTAGTCCACCCATCAGATTTTTGAAAGCTCTTTTATCCAATTTTTTATAGAAAAAATCTTTTTTGATGATGGTGCTCGTTTAATGATAAAAGATAACGCTTGTTTAATAGAATGTCTCAAGAAAAATAGGCGTTTTTAACACAAACAACAATAATAACAGTAGTAGTAGATAAAATTATTATTTGAAAATTTTAAAATGCAATACGAGACAATTACTAAATGATATAGAAAATAAGTGTTGAATAGTTATTCAAATAATTTTAAGTGTGGCATATAGCATGCGTTATTACTATTGTTTTGCCATTAGTCCACCCATCAGATTTTTGAAAGCTCTTTTATCCAATTTTTTATAGAAAAAAATCTTTTTTTTTATGATGGTGCTCGTTTAATGATAAAAGATAACGCTTGTTTAATAGAATGCCTCAAGAAAAATAGGCGTTTTTAACATAAGCAACAATAATAACAGTAGTAGATAAAATTATTATTTGAAAATTTAAAAATGCAATATGAGACAATTACTAAATGATATAGAGAATAAGTGTTGAATAGTTATTCAAATAATTTTAAGTGTGGCATATAGCATGCGTACTTGCAATATGTCCTCGACTACTCTATCTTCAATTTCAATTTTTTAATAAAATAAATATGGAAAAGTGATAAGTTGATATATGAATAAGAATGTATACTTTGCCGTGTTGCTCAATTTTTTGTTACATCTCGAGCTCTTTTAAGAACACAAAATTTTATTATCATATCATCCGCCAGCCTGATTGATTCTCACGTTTTAGCACGAATGAATTGACCAGGTATATAGTAAAATAAAGAGAAAGAATAAAAATGCATACAGAACTTTGTGTTTCAATTACTACTTTTATATTTCAATATTCAATTATTTTCAATTGTATTATATTATTCACATGAAAATATTGTTTGTTAGTGTTTGTTTTATAAAATGTGAATGAATTCTAAAGATCACAATTTAAAAAATATGACACTGACACAAAGTAATAGAGGGTTCCATCCAGCAGAGAACAAAATGTGTGCACAAGATCAAAGTACGGTTCTACTTTTTCTCTGCACCGCTACGTACCACTTTGCTGATTAAGAAAAATGAAAGTACAAAATAATTTATGATACTAACCGTTGAATGGAACAAACAATTTTTTTATAAAAATAATACATAGGTAAATTACCTAAATATGTAGGTATGTAGATCCTACACATTCCGAGCCTTGCGGCACAACGATGACACGTTATTATCAATGTTACCAGATATAACATCAATAAACGTGAAATGTCTCCAAAATTATTTTTCTTTCGACACAAAAACAACAATAATTACATGAAAATGCATGTTATGATGCGATCGTGTTTTCATTGTTACCCATTTTTATTGCCTATTTGATCCGAGAGGAATAATGCGACACAAAGGTAATATACGCCGACATACCATGTAGGTATGCATGCTTCTTTTGCTGTTGGATATGAGCTTTGTTATAAAGTATTGCAATTCTTGTCACTTTATGTTGATTATTATTCATGTTTTTGGCAGCATTAATTACATTAATCATGTATGCATGGACGAATAGGTATCTTTTTAATTAGTCATACAATTAGTAATTACCTTATTACAAAACAATCCGTGATTCAGTTTTTCTTTGAAAAAAAATGGAATGTCAAAAGCAAACCTTTGTAACTGTATTGTTTTAACGTAGGCCATCTCAATTCACCTTGCTCACCATATTTTGTCCTATATATAGGTGTACAATATACAACAATTTTCTTCACTTTATAGTTAAGAGTATACTTGAAAATTTAAATGTGCTAGATTCAGACTTTTGCCAAAATTAAAAATTATTATGTATCACCACCGAGAGTACCTGTTGTACCTACAATGCTCATCTTTTCTGTGTAGCCTTGATCAAATTTTGCGATTTACATTCAATTTAATTAGTGTTTTGGCTTCCCCTTACTGTTTCGCACCCACACACCTCTCAAAACATCTTGTTTTCACTCGATCCGTGTTTTGCAATCCTCTTTCTTGTCAGTCAACAGGACAAGTGATGATGCACCATGTCCCAATATTTGATTTTATGACTGTATTGTGTGTTCTATCAAAATAATAAACTCATCTAAACAAATATATAAATACATATTTTATAAGCAGAGTAGAAAAAGGATGGACAACATGATATTTTTTATTGAGAAAGATTTTTGTTTAAAGTAGTTACTAGAATGCAGAGTATACACAGGGCATAATAATAATAATATCATCAAAGTAAGTGGTAGCAAAAGCAAATGGGTTGGGTAGATGTATGTTGTTCTGTCAATAAACTTGCAAACAAACATAAGACACCTCCTACATGATTTTTCGCGTTTTCTTCTTCTTCTTATTGCCACATTTCAATAAAAACGCTTGTTTAAATGTTTAGAAAAAATCGCTTTGTCGCTAGAAAAAGAGTATATTATTTTTATATGTATTTACCTACCTATATTTAGATATAAAACAAATAAATTTAATAAAAAAAGTAAAATCTGCACTGCATATTCTAGATTCAATTTTTCTTTATATTTTTTGGGTTGATGAGTTGGAAGTCCAACACCGCGCGACCGCGAGTATGTGTGCCTACATATCACGGCATTTTTTTGGTCAAAAGTTGTATTTTTTTGCAATACGTATTTTGAATCTTTGATGAGACGTTATTACAAATTTAATAATAAAAAAATGAGGATGACTTCTTTTCTTAAATGTATGGAATCTTTTATTCTTATCAAGTTTAATATTTTGAAAAAGAATGCCTATTGTGCGGTTGATTAACATATAAATGGGTCTTTTGGAGCTCATCAAATCAGCCTTTTTGTGGTTATATGACTCGTAATATGCTAATTTT
Organism: Paronellides praefectus; assembly: GCA_027744595.1. Classification (NCBI taxonomy): domain Eukaryota; kingdom Metazoa; phylum Arthropoda; class Collembola; order Entomobryomorpha; family Paronellidae; genus Paronellides; species Paronellides praefectus. The sequence goes on along the minus strand of JAITYZ010001261.1, from coordinate 2,867 downwards.
TTGTTATCAAATGGACAATAATATGCAATGATAAAAGACTCTTTTACCGCGCGCGACGCGTAATTCACGAAATGCGTGTGTGCAATGTGCACCACCACCATCAAACTCCTGTCTTAGCGTGTGATTGCAAGCAAAAAGATGCAACACAAAAGGATTGTAAAAGTACAAAAGTTTTGCAAATTGTAAAAGAGTACAATGGTCTTTGCAATATAATATATATATAGGTATACATATGCAGGTGAATTTTTGTTAATTGAAAGGGTCGGGGTTAGGGTTACTTTCGCATTGTTTTTAGTAGTTATAAAAAAAATTAGTAGTAGTAGTGAGCAGTGAACGTATTAAAAATGCTTTTTCTGGTCTTGTCTCTTTGTCTATAATGGCCTGTTTGTTTGTAAATTGTTGAAAAAAATGTAATAATGAGAAACAAATAAAACTTTTTTATCGATGTTTTTCTTTACATTTTTGCACATTTTATTGGATAATATTTTTGTTTGTATTATTCATACATTTTGTGTTGTTGAGCTTCCTATACTTCTGATGCAACGATTGATTTTTATCGTGAATCATGAAATTGCATAACATTTTCGACTCTTTTCTTCTTTAAGCCGATTAGTGTAATTGCACACATCACATCTCTAAATCTTAATAATAGCTTATAATAGTCATTCCAATCCTGTGTGTGGTGGTGTTTCCTTTTCCCAGTTACTTTTGTGCATAAAAATAATTAGCGTTCTTTTTATGAATGTGGAAATATATGCATAATTTATAATATAATAAATGATTCCTTTTAATTACCCTTTCATGTGTAATGACAAGAAATATTAAACTAGTTCAAAATGCAGTTTAAACTCAAAATCAAGACTTTGGTCAAAATATTTGGAGCAGTGCTTGAATTTGAGACTATATTGCATTGTTGCACAAAAGAATGACCAGTAATTATCTGAAAATATATATTATTATTAACATTATTTATATAATATTTCCTGTTTTTTTAATCACAAAACTTGTAAAATATATAATATTCTCATTCATTCAAAGAATTATAGTAGTTAGTTCAACTATTGACTATGTGATAATAAGTATTGATCACGTTCATCTCTTTACAACCAAAACATGTATACATCATACATACATATCACCTACCTATATATGTAATACATATTATGTATATGAAATAGGAAACTACTATAATTATCATTAAGAATTTTTTGATGCGATACCGGAGTTCAAGCGGGTTAAAGCAACAAGTTATAAAATTAAATGCTTGTCATANTATATGAAATATGAAATAGGAAACTACTATAATTATCATTAAGAATTTTTTGATGCGATACCGGAGTTCAAGCGGGTTAAAGCAACAAGTTATAAAATTAAATGCTTGTCATAATATTAAATTTTGCCCATATTTTGTTATCAACAAGGAAGATGGTATGCCAACTTTGTAGGTATTTCGAAGAATAGCAATTTGTAACGCAATATACACATTATTACTAATCCATCATCAAAATGAAATTTAAGAGGCCTTGTTAAATATACCCCACTACCCCCAAAAAAGGAGAAGAGAGAGAGAGGGATTTTTGTTTGACCTATTTTTTTCGTTCCTGGTGTTAGAATGATTTTGTCATTAATAAAATGCAATGAAATGTCATTATGGAAAGATGAGTTTTAATAAATAATCACAAATTTTGGAATTAAACTGTATATTATGTAAAGAAGAGCAATTTTATGGGCGTTTCTGAAAAAGTTGTAAGAAAATGTCATCTTTCTCTATTCATTAATTTATCAACCAATCGATTGCGGAATCCTGAAAAATATGGCGCTTTCCAATAAAAGGGTAAAAAGGTGCGGTTACTATAATTCAAGACATTTCCTCATAAAATATGGTCAGTTAATTTATTTCTTTTCACGGTCAAGTGTTGTAGTATAATTTCTTGTACATAATACGTCCGTACATAAATTTACTTATTCATTCATTCATGCTCCAATTCTGACTTTTTCAATCATCCGTCATTAAAGACAAAATGTCTCAATATCTTCTTATAAAATGTACATATAGGAAGCTCATGTGTTTGCTTACTGACATTTAGTGCAGCATCTAAAATTAATGCGTCTGCCAGGCGTAAATATTTGTTTATCCTGTGAAAAAATGAATTATTATCATAAGCAGCTTGACTGGATGGCGTCATTTTAATGTGAAAAAGATTTGTTACTAGTTCATATGAAGTAAATCGGCTTTGAGACAGACTTTAAAATATTTTTATTACTTGTTAAACAACCTCTTATAGTGGCTGCATGACACAAGAGAAAAGGAGAGACGTGTGAAGTTTAATCAACTCACCACCAAAAACACTCCCAATCGCTTCAGCTTTCAACACTTTACACAGCGAATCTTAACATAAGTTTATATAGGTATGCATATAGGCATGTAATGTAAGCATTTGTGTATAGTAGTATATAATACTATACTTACTATATAATTGGACTTGGAACTTTGAGCAAAAAACAAAGCGTTGTTTTCATGATATGACTAAAGCTCTTTCATGTAAGATGCAAGTGTTTCTAGATGTGTACACTGGAGATTATTCCACACTGGCTGTTTGTTATATAATAATCATGTGTGCATCTAAATACAAACTGCAAGTGCAAACATCATGGATTAATGTTGAATGTAAATGTAAAATTTATACCATTTGTGTCTCTGTGCTTATAATTGAGAAAGTTGAAATACCAGTATTTGTTTTTTAAGACTCTCCAGCTTGTCACATTAATTTACTTGGAACGGCTAGGTTACATTTAAGAAAAGTTTGTCTGTATGTTACAAATTATGTCGAATTTTGAACTTTTGTTTTTCATGATTACCTACATGG
>JAITYZ010001260.1:0-10035 GCA_027744595.1 Paronellides praefectus | reverse complement strand
GCCAATCCTATATTATCCTCAATCCACAACTCCATTTTTTAAAACTTGTTAGGTATAATGACGATGATGAAAATGAGGTTGACTTTTCCTTTAAAACTTGTATGTGTGTGCGTGTGTGTGTATGTCATTTCAGGTCTATATTTGCAGTTTACCATGTAAGGTTTGTGATGATGATGGTGGCAGAAGTGAGTGCAGTCAAGTGGGATCACTAGATCACCATCTTCTTACTTGGTTCACATTGCATGTTGTGTGGCAGTGGTCTACACGTCCTCTTCCTCCTTTGGCATCCCACTTTGTACTCCATAACAGCAAGTTAACTTGAGAACGATTACAAAACTCCTGCCCTGCATACTATATTAGCGTGTGTGTGTAGCTATACAAGTTATGTATGTACCTCTCCTTCTTATTCTCATCTCATTCTTCTTCTTCTTCTTCTAGAAGATGACGACTATCTTTCCAAATGAAATGGTCTGGATCTAACTTTGTGTCTTTTCCGCTTAAACAAGTTGGCTGAAAGAGAGAGAGAGAGAGAGGAGCAACTAAAGTGGAATCACTGACGATGAGAGTTTAGCAAAAGCAGAGACGAAGAATCCCTATATTACTTTACTTTAGTTAAAAACTCCAAGGTTTGTTTCCACCTCGGGAATTTCTCCCACCACCACCACCCCCATTTCTCCAGTTATTTATGTATATAATATACATATATATATGGAGAGGTATACCTACGTACAAAGGCAAGTAGGCTGAAGAAACGCAATCATCATCACCATCATCATAATACTCTTTATTTTAAACTACCGCTGCTTTATTGTGTAAGTCACGAGCAACTTTTTGACGGGAACTTTCATATTATCCAAAGTCATTTTACTTTATATATTTATATGGATATATAAATACAAAAGTACAAAGTTGTAATATATTGTAGATATACCTATCTTTAAGTATATAGGTATAAGGTGAGTAGTAGGTACAATCCATATTATCCCAAGTCTGTCTGATCCTCTGTTTCCTTGAATTTGATAATATTACATCCCTCCACTTGCCATTTCCCTCCCAGAAAAGAAATGACAAAAGTATATTATTATTATTACTGTGAAGAAACTCTTAATGGAGCTGGTGGGTGGGTGGTAAATAGACACTATCATAAAGTTCATAAGGTTCACATAACCACACATACACACACAAATAGGTTTCTGTCTCTGAGAGGGAGACACATTCTCAAGTTTTTGTTCCTTTTACCAGAAAAGGAACACGGAAAAGATATTTAGAATTCCTTGTCCAAATAAACTATATACCTTGGTCAACTGAAACGAAGAAAAGATAGAAAAACTCTGTCATAATCATCATCATCCTCATGAGCTTAAATTCCATGTATCCCACAGTTTATATACCTACCTATATTACAAAAAGAAACTGCCTTCTTTTCTTACCAATCTTCTCCGGACTCGACCTTTTTTACTTTCAAGTGCACTTTTATATAAATGTGTAGGTACATATTTTTTTATATACCTATGTATATATATTTCCGCAGTAGCCCCCCAAATGACAAGGTTCTTACGCATTCTCTGTCTCTAATAATATTGAGGTAAAGTGCAGTGTAATAAAGAGTGAAATAATTCCTTCCAACTCCTCCACCACCACCACTACCACCAGCAGCATCACCAGAAGAACATGAAAAGAAATAAGTAAAAAAGACAGTGCACTGCTTTCCGTCTCCTTTTTCTCCCCCCCTCTCTCTCTCGTGTCCACCAGAAGCAGGAGAGAGTGAGTGTGAGTGTCGTGTCGTTATGTTCATTGCCTACTATTACTTACCTAATACCCTCTCGCCTACTTATTTCTCTCAAGCTGAATAAGCTCCCATCTATCTATCTATCTATCTATCTACAGTGGAGAGACCACCACCACCATCGCCATCCAACACAACGCACACCGGTAAATCTCCAAAAGAAATTTATGAGGTGATAATTCTAAGCTTCTCTCTTTTCTCGCCCAACCAACTTATATTCCATGTACTATTTAGTATACCTATTATTATTACATCCTTTCCTCTTCTTTTCTCTGTATCTCCTTCAAGCAAGTGTATATATTCTTTTGCTGCCACCAGCCTTGCCACTACACCAGTATCGTCCCTGCCGCCTCTTCCTGTCTGCCTGCCATGTACACACAGTATTGCTCCTTGCAATACCTAAATATAATGTCGACCCAAAAACACCCACACTTTTATTTGCTGTAATAAGCAGAAACACAATGGGAGCAACACACACCTCTCATGAGAGAGAGAGGGAGAAAAAGGGACGGACGTGTTACACGGCATGAAACCTTCCTCTCTTGGGTACCATGTTTGGGTAAACGGCAGTGTTTTCTTCTACAGAAATAAAATGTATTCATTCAAGTGGTAACTTTTGCTAACGACAGGCATTAAGATAACAGTTTCTCTCTCTCTCTCTCTGCTTGTTCTTCTACCCGCTTTTCCTGTTCGCCTTTTTAATGTGTATCAAACGGTGAGAATAATTTTCACGAGTAGTGATGCGGAACAAGAGTAGAGCTGGAAGAGGAGGAGTAGGATGAGCACAAGACCATGCCAAGGTGGATAGTTGCTTTCTCAGCAGACAACTTATTATATATATCTATATATAATAGTGGATACAATATATTATAAAGTTTTCCAAGTACATATATATTTGAAGCTACTTCGTCTCCTCCTGTCAAACCGGAACTGCTGGAGTGTTAGAATTGCTGGCATGATGTAACACAAAAGGACTCTCTCACACACACACGGGATAAAACACAGAGGACAAAAAAGGAAGAGATGATTATGCAAGCATAATAATAATAGTAATTGTAATAATCATACCCATATATATTCCTACAAGTATATATCATGAATCTCCCGCAGGTATTATTAGTCTTCATGGAACTCATTTTGTTGGTAATACTTAAATTATAATATTATTTCCCCTCTCTACTCCCATCCACTCTTGACATGGCACACAAACACAAAAAAAGTGTTTACTCAATTAGGTACTCAGCCAATAGTAGTCAACATAGCAAAAACAGAGGAGTGATCTTTAATATCCATGCAGTTTCACTTTCACATGCTCAGGTGAAACTTAACAATGTGGGTAGAAGAGAAAGAGAAAATGAAGCTTCTTTCTTCTTTTTCTGTGGAGTCACAAGGTTTTTTTTGCGGGTGCGAGAAAACGTATCTAGTCACTCACAATTTTGTAGGAGGAAGCAAATTAGGAATGATACGGTATAATAGTTAGAGGATGAGTAAGCATAAACAATTTTCACTTATGTATACCACCTTTTGTATGCTTATATCATTAACTTTAATTGGACAGAAGAATACGGAAGAAATCTACTTTTCCACTTACACAAGCACACAACCGTGTAGAGTAGAAGGTGAACGTGTGTGTGTGCCTAAAAGTCTATCTGTTCTTGCCTACTTCCTTTCCATTTTGGTTTGGGTAAAATACATTTTAGTGAAGATGACAAGCAACCGATGATGATAATCATCATCAGCTCAAGCGCTTTCACTTTCTATAAGAAATCATTTTTCTTTAGTGGAGTTCTGTCAGTGAACACATTTAAAACGGAAGCAGAGGGTACAAGGGAAGAAAAGAAGATTTCCACGTGGGTTAGCACATTCTTTTGCCAAAAAATGCTGCTTTACTTGGGGAATTTTTTTTGTTGAATGTCGTTGTCAAAATGGAAAGCAAAGAAGCTTTACGTTTTGATATTCTAACATACATACAGGTAGAAAAAAGTTTAGCAAAAAATAAAACCTAGCTACTAGCAAAGTAGTGAGATGATCAAAGGCAAAAGGAAACTGTTAGAAAGTGAGAAAATCTTTCAATTGTGCTATGCTCACATTTTTCCACAGAAAAAAGAGAAAAAGCACTTTTGACAAGGTCTGGGAAAACAGCCTGAAGGGGTACTACTAAAGTGAGTATGTAAACCGGATATAATGGATAATAATAAAGAGCCTACCTCCTCATCTCCTCTTCTTCCAGGTTTAAAAACAGGTTTTATGCTTGAAAAGATGAGAAAATTAAACTTCTTTTACAAAACAGAACAGAAAGTGTTTTTTATCATACCCGTAGCTTTTTATGAGTTTAAGAAGCTCATCATCCTCGCCATCTTCTTATCATCATCATATCACATTCCTCGTCATACTTTATCTATATCCCTCCTCTTTTTTAAAAGCCAACAAAGTTTGCTATGATGATCATCAAAGCAAGCTTTAAATTATTACATTTTCCTTGTGTTATTTTTAGGGTAAGGAAAAAAGAAAGTAAATCTGACGAAACAAAAACATAAAAAGAAGACTTTGAGTTCTTGTTAGGCACGTACACATTTACAAACAAGTAGGCACACAAAGAAGACGACAAGGACGCATTTATACTAGCATTAAACCGAAGAAACGCAGTAGAAGAAGAAGAAGAGTGAAAAAATGTAATTTTTCTGCTTGAACTATCTCTGACCCTAATTCCAATCCTTCGTACTAATTTGTTTTCATTCATGACAGGAAACCTTGCTTTTTAAGCCAAAAGAAAAAGTCAAGTCACAAACAAACTTTTGAGTTGAAAAGAAGGAGAAAAAAATCAATCCTTTTCCAGTTCAAACGAAAAAAAAACTTTTTACTTTTTATTCATTTTCAAATTAATCATCAAATATGGCATTACAACTTTTTTCATCCTTGGAAAAAAATTAGCAAAACTATGTGTAGGTATTACTAATTCTCGTAAGTGTGTGCAAAATATATTTGGAAGGGATTTCCTATTTCTCCTTCTTTCATTCTCACTTAATTTCTTTTTTTAAATTCTGATTAAATTCAGATGAAAATTTCATCTGGTCAACTGTCTAAAAACTTGAAAATAATTTGATTCAAATGAAAGAAAAAGTGTACATTTTCATGGGAAAGGAGAACAGGAAATAAGAAAAGAAGATCCATATTGACAGGTGACTTTCACATTTTAGCGCCCTTTCCTCTCAAAAGTCTCTCAAATAAATAAGTTTAAGAAAAAATTAAAGAGTTTTTTATTACCCCGAAACTCATTTAAATATTTTTTAAATCAATTCTCAAAAAACTCCATTTTTATAATTTCATTTTTATTTTATTTATTGACTTTTGAAAAAGTAGCGTGTCTGAAATATATGGAAGCTGTCTTTATAGTATCACATGGAGCCATCATCCTTTTTTCCTTTTCATTTCAGCATTATAAAAAGTTATTCAATCAATAATTTAATACCATTTTATTTGGAGCAAAGATGTGTGCCATTAGCCTCTCTAGAGACATAAAAAAGGGTCTAGGTAATATGTGCGGGTATAACATCAAATCCCACTACACATATACACCCGAATGTGGGCACACAAGAGGAGGAGGAGATATGTCCCGGTAAAGGGTGTTATTTAGCAATAGCAATTCAATCCGAATGTGTGTGACTAACTGGCAAAGAGGGAAAGAAAGATCTCTCTTTGAAATAGTTCCCTTTTTCTTTTTTTACCATCCTAAAAAAATCACCTTCGTCCTTTTAAAGGTATAAAAAGGGTAAAGTCTCAAGGAATAAGAATTATTTTTTGAATGGCCTTTCCGCACAATCTTTTTATTCACTCTTTTTTCCCTCACTTTCAAGGATCCCGACAACGTAAAATGCAATGGGAAAAAGAAGGAAGAAGAAAGAAGCCGAAAATGAAAGGAGAAAGGTTTTCGTGTTAGTTTGGTTTGGTGAAAGATGAAATCATGCTATCTCTCCACACACAATATATACGTTCAAAGCTGCGTGCGTTCTTCCCCTTTTTATTTCGTCCGCAATTTGAAAAGAAAGAAGAAGAAGCGGCGCGACAACGACGAAGACGTATCAGCTTTATTACCTCTCTCCTCGCACTATGATCATCATCATGATGATGATGATGGTGGTGATGATGATGATGATAATGATGATAATAGCTGACTGTGTTTCTAATGTGCGGACTTTTTACTAAAAAATGGGAGCAGCATCTTTTCAACCAAGCGCGAGAGAAAAGAGATAGAAAAAAGGTGAGAAAAACATGCTCATGTTTGGTTGGTAGGTCGTTGTCGTCTGAGTGAAAGCGAGATTTTTTTTTCTTCTTCTTCTTTCGCTCGTATCTTTAAAGCTTAGAATGATATTATTATATGCGATGCGGGTAGTGCACATAGCCAAAGTATATATATGCTTTTAGGTAGGCAGTTAAGGTGGTTTGGTGGAAATGGTCATTACTTTGTACACTTCCTATATTTAAGTAATATGCACACAGACACACACACATCGATTTTTTTTACCTACAACGACTCATCTCTCAAGGACAATGCTTGTACGTGTCTGTTCACCAGTCTCCATTAAAAAATCTCGAGAGCAGCAAAGCAGAGAGAGAGAGAAAGCCCAATCTACAAAAGAAAACACACTCACATACTTACATATACTGACAGACTGACACATAATAGTTTGTTTTATACTTCTTCTTTTTGCATTACCTACAACACCAGCCATACTTTTCTATTAAAAAAGTGTTCCTTTTTTGTGCTGGCACACTTTTTGTTGGGGGAAAAGAAAGTAATATGTGGGATCAATACGCGCTCTTTGCAGCAGCGCAGCGGACATACGAAAGACAATCGCATTTGAGGGGGATTTTTAAAGCCCATCATCAGTCGGGTTTTAGGTATCCTTTTTTGTTCTTTCTCTCTCTCTTGTGGACCACTACCAAACAGAGACTTTTTTAAGTCTGGTGCGATAGTAATCATCATTGTCAGAAGCGTAAGCAATAACATTGCGTATCCTTGGATCTTTATACATGACTATAATAGGAGACGACAAGAAGCGGAGCAGTGGTATGCTTCAAAGAAAAAAAAACATAGTTTACGACAATCTTTTGTGATGTCAATCCAACCTGTCAACTAAGGTTTTTTTGGAAAGGCCGCAAAAATATAGGTTATAAAATATGTGCATTGCATTTTTTGTTTCTTTTCATTTTATAAAGCGTGCTCTTGTCAGGATGTCTTCTTTACTCTTTCTTTTCCCACAAGAAAATTTATTGAGCTTCAAGCATACTTTTTTTTAGCAAATAAGCAAAAATCTAGATAACACACTTATGCTACTGTTTGATAACGCATATGTGAAAAGTGCGAAAACAGAGCGGGAAGAATTTTGTGGAAAAATTGCAAAAAAATTATTGACAACATTGACATGCTTTTCATCTTCTTCAAGTGTTATTTATAGAATACACTACAATATGCATACATTATAAATACTTGAACATTTGCACAACCAACATGTATATTATTTTTTGAAAGTAAGCCAACCTCATATTTTTTATTATGAAGCGTAAGCTTTTCCAAGTCTCTTTTTGAAGATGACAGGGCAGCCAGTATTCAAGGAAGGCGTGAAATCTGATAAATTTCGTGTCAGTTGATGAGCAGACACTCAATGCCATTTCACACTCCTTTGTTCTTGTTCCATCTGTCAAATGCCCTTCGGCATGCACTGTTAATTTTCCACATGGAGGTTATATCTACATAACTACGTATATTGTTTGCAGTATAAAATGCAATATGATCGTGACATTAAAAGAAGAATATGTGTATGTTATGCAGACCAGCCTTTTGTAGTAATAGTCCGTGTATTAATGATTTTGATTATGATGCAACAGGATACACGTTGAGTGAACAAGGCTGATGCGGAATGGCAGCTTGATTCATTCACCCTTGCTGCATCCTTTCATTCTCTTCAATTTATGAAATGTGTTACAATGTCAGCTTTTGCCCTACAGCTATACAGCCGCACATATTCATTTACTTACTAAAGTAGGTTATATAAAATACCTAATAAGTTTATAGTGCAAATGCATATTATTAAAATCACTATTTTAATATCATCAACATCTTCTCTTTATTGTGTCATCGCCATCATCAAATCATAAGCATCTTGAAAAGTAGACAGTGTTGATAGTAGATAGGTACATTTAATGTGTGGTGTTTTTATATTATTTCTCTTCTACTTTGCTTGTGAATGAAAAGTATGCAGGTGGTATATTATATTATGCATGTATTTTGTTTACCTCGGAACGCTTTATTGCTTGCTTGCTTTTCAAGAGAAATTTGCAAAATTTCATGCTAACTTGCACCTCTAAGCTAGGCTGTGACATAAGACCAGCGGGAGGTTGATGATGATGATCACTCATCATCATGATGATCGTGACGATGATACTATGAAACAGCTGTGTAATATACGGGATCCCAGAAATAATGAGACAAGGGAAGGATAAAAGGGAGAGACGTGTGTGTGTGTGTGTGTCTTTGTGTGTATCTCTCTCTGGCTGGTATGTGTTTTAAGCCGCTATTCACGGAATTGTGCATGCCTGCTTGACTCCCACTTTATAGAGAGCGAGAGAGATGGTGGTACACTTTTGTTGCAAATGCAAAATGAAAAGGTGAAAGCAAAGCTGAGAGAGAGAGAGAGAGCATAATATTTTGTATATTAAAATGTGTAGAATAATATATATCCGGGTTGGATAATATTATGTTATGAAGGTATATATGTTGAAAGTACAATAAAATAAGAACCAATATGGATGAGCGTAATGTATATTTATTGCTTCATAAATAGTGACAGCTGGGACAGAAATTTGGCATGATTGAATACTATATCATTTGTGCCGAGTGAGCGTGAAACAAGCCATTTTACAACAAAAGCGGTAAAAAACAAGAGAAGAGAGAGTAGAGAGAGAGAGAAAGTGCGTTCAATGAGTTGCAAGGTAAGCAGAGAAGATGAAAGGTTTGGCCCTGATCTGCCATATGATTTGACTATGACATAAATATATGTGTATACAATGTACACACAAGTAGTGCACATACACACCCTCGCGCAACACAATTTATTTTGTGCTGTTGATAAAATGCAAGTGTATAATTTCATATAGCTATGAAATGATGCTCTGCTTCCTCTCTTTTCCCAGTTGATCCTGAGCTGCTAAATCGATGAATGATGATGACATTTCCGAAGAACAAATATTGAATTTTGCACATATGAAAATAACAAGTGTGGGGAGACAAAGTCTTCTCGTAAAATAGCGGTTTACTTGCGTTCGGCATTCGCATATATTTTAACCGGCTCGGCTCACNTAACCGGCTCGGCTCACACCACCAACCACCACCACTACCAATTCCAGAGAAACTCAAGCGCAAACCAGTCAACCATATGGTAAATCCACAGTATATCATTCTCATCATCATCATCACCACTGCCAGTATTTCCTCCGTTGCCACCATCTCGCAATAAGTCGCCAACCACACCACACCAAACCAAAATATTCTTTTGTTATCCCGCAGCCTTTTGATGGTGGATACTTCCGCTGATTTTTAATACACAAACAATACACAAGTCCAAAAAGTGTGAAAATGCATGAATTTTCAATATTTTTTTCATGCTAAATTTCTTTCCGTAAGGTTGAGTTATTATTGAAAAATTGTTTTAGGATTTTAGGATTAAAAAGTATAACAAAATATTTAATGGTATTTTTATTTTGTTTTTTTTGTTTCAACTCGACATGGTAGACTTGAGATCAATATTGTATGTATAATTTCAAAGAGTACAAGATATATACTTGCATGGTACAAGGTTACCAAATAAATTACACTGTTGTCATTTTCACTCACCGTAAAACCGTCACACAGTCTGCCAAGTAGGTACACTGCATAACATTTATTTTTGCAATTTGGTGACATGATGTCAAAGAGATAAAAGCTGGAGCGGTGAAATGAAGAATGGTGTGAGCGAGAAACGACAACTGCAACTGATGTCTGTCTTCTACGGTGCTGTGCTGTGTGTGTACGGTGCAATAAATGCGGGGATAAGCAGGGTGGCGTCAAGTATGATATATTATTATGGATATATGCAGTAAAAATGCCACCATGTTTGAGTTTTGATCAAATGTTTACTTAAATTTATGTTTGAACAAGTTACATACAAAGGTAAATAATTCCTTTATACAGAATACAGACAGATGATACAAGA
>JAITYZ010001259.1:0-20472 GCA_027744595.1 Paronellides praefectus | reverse complement strand
TTTTACGCATAAAAATACGTAGGTAAGCATACTTTTCGAAGCAGTTCTGATTGCGCTCCTTATGTACAATCCTTGTGAGTCAAGCAGACCCGCAAAAGCAAAGCCATAATAACAAATTCGTCTCAATAAAGAGCAATATCTACAATACACAAATACACAATGCAAAACTAGAATGTAAAATTACATTACATTGTAAATATACTTAGGTGGAAAGGAAGCTGTTTGCAAATTACATTATCCTAATAAGTTGGGACAAACTCGTGCAAAATAAATGGGAAAGAAAAATGATTTCTTCAAAAAGCCAAGCCTCAGCGTTGCACATTTGCACACTACTTCTGCAGTGCAGAGTCTGCCCAATTTAGTCACCTATTTTTTGGGACAAGGCTTCTTACCCGCTTTGCTTGCTTAGCAGCTTGAGTCTATAAGAAAAGAAGCTAATTGTAAAGCACAATATCCGACTCCTTTTGAGCAGTATTTGGACAAAATAAAGTAGGATAGCTTTTTTTTATCTTCAAACATTTTTAGTTTTTCTCGGTTTCCATCGGCCTCACCTGCCATTCGCCTGTCTTTTTTCTTAATGTAAACAAATACGCCTGTTACCTAATTTTTTTACAATTCATTTTTCAAGTGGGTTACTAAGCTGTGTATTGGCTTCTTTCGTGTTCATTCATTTAACTTTCATTGTACATTTTACTAATCATTTTTTTTCTTAATGTAAACCAATACGCCTGTTACCTAATTTTTTTACAATTCATTTTTCAAGTGGGTTACTAAGCTGTGTATTGGCTTCTTTCGTGTTCATTCATTTAACTTTCATTGTGCATTTTACTAATCATAATAATTTGTTTCACATGAGCCATCGTGCGACTACATTTAAAGCCTTTGTTTTGCCAGCGTGCCCTTTCAACCAATAAAAGTCAGCTGTTGACCGTTGACCATTTTCTTCAGTCCATTTGAAAAAAAGGCCAACGGTCAACAGCTGACTTTTATTGGTTGAAAAGGGACGCTGGCAAAACAAAGGCTTTAAATGTAGCCGCACGATGGATACTGTGATTTGTTTGTTAATTTGTTCCTATACCTTTTTACCTGAGCTACAAATTAGATTGCAATTTGTAATACAAATAAACAAAATAATGACAATAATCATAAGAATGTTAAAAGGAAAATAATGATCATGATTAACTAGCAGCGGTCACACGCATGATACAAAAAATAATAGTAACAAAGGTGATTAACTACACAGATCAAAAAATCACAAATCACCCAGCTGATTTTAATCATGCAATTCGCCACACATAAACAACACACTCGCAAATTGTAAGTTACAATCTAATTTAAATATTATTGGTTGGACATGCTGCATAATAATTTTGAACATGATCATTATCATCATAAAAGATGTTTTGTGAATGAATGGATGAAATGTATGAATCAATACAAAAAAATATATTTATGTGTTTTTTTGTGCGGTATACCAATGCAAAAAGCATTTATTTATTTTGTTTGTCTATTGTCGCTCGAGCTCATTCATTAAACTTGTCAGAGTGGTTGTTTGGATGTGATGCGGATTATTTTTTTTATGAAGATGTTGATTTGATGATACAAAAAAATAAATAAGTAAAGTCAATACACAACGGAATCATTTAAAAGAGGAAGATGCTGATGCATTTGCTGCTACTGCTACTGCTCATCTTTTCTCTGATTTAATCAGTTGGATAAGTGATTGTGATGGCGGTGATGATTATTATAAATCACAACCAGCAGCCACCCATTCTGCTGTGCTACTTTGTTTCACTTGTGTTGCACTTTTAAATGATTTAAACATTTTTGTAAAGTGAATGAATGAATGAATGATTATTATTGGGATTTTTTCTCTCCTTTCAAATGAATGAGGACACGTCCAAGGGAGCTGTCGTTGTGCGTACGTACCTGAATAAATATATTATATGTATAAAATATACTTTTATAATGCAATGCAATCAATTTAAGCAGTAGGTATAAAGTTGTAGTTGCTGTTAGTCCAGTTAATTGATAATTGTAAATGCATTTTTTCTGCATTCAGCCGTAATAAAAATCAGAAAAAAATTAAAATATGTGTGTATTGTTCTTCTTATTTAATCTTTAGCGTAGTTTTTTTTATATAATAATGATGATGAGTGAAATATATATACATATATTTTGTATGTATAGCATGTATACTTTTTTTCTGGTTCAATCAAGCAAACTCAATTTTTGTTGACCTAATCCACACACAATCAATCTTCAAGTTAGCCAACAAGGTGTATAATAATAAGTATATATTTATTTATACACACACACGTGCATCCAATCATTCAAGTCACTCATCCAAATCAAATCATACTAATCCTAATTGCCTGAAGAATAAGAATATTATATATTATACATATATTATATATTTTACTCCTATCATCATCTTCATCCGTTCTTCTTCTTCCTTTCAGCATTTTTTTTATTCTCCTCAACTTTCAGTCTACTTTACATACATCATACATTGTTGTCTGTTGATTAGTTCCACATTACATGCCACATAAATTGTTACGTAAAAAAGGACAAAAAATCCTATGCATTTACCCACATATTGGTATAATTTACATAGATTAGCTAGGCATATATATATATTGATGTATGTAGGTATGTAGGCAAAAGGAAGACAATTGCAAATTGATGAAGACTCTGTGACGATCACGATGATAACATTCGCATTCACTCGGCATCCCTACCACCAAGCACCTTCACCATCTCATCAACTGATTATAAAATTAAAAATGTATCAGCAATCAGAGAACAGGGATGATTCACAATTTATTTTTATTAGTGTGCCATTAATTAAAATAAGACAATGCGAAGCAAAACTGCCTATACAAAAAAAATTAATCCGAATCGACATGCCATTTTTGATTCATTTTCTATTTTGAGCAGCAAATCTCCTCCCTCGTTGTATAAAAAAATATATAACAAAACAAGAGCAAACATTTATCATTAAACAATGCGCTTATTGTTGTTAAACTTGCAAAAAAAGAATACACATATTATATTTATATAACATATGAGTCAGATTTGCAAGCGTCAAAACTGCTGAGCAAGTATGTAAAATAACAGAAATGTACCGTATTATTAACATTTTTTTCTTCTTTAAAATACACAAGTGCAACATTTTTTTCCCATCAACTGTCGTAATGCATTAATATTTTTTTTCTTAAATAAGCTGGTTAGTTTTTCTTTGGTGGAAGAGGGCAAGCTACATATACGTGGGGTATCAGAGAAAAAAATATACAAAATTGTAAAAGTGTGTAGCAGAAAACTTGTATAATTTTTGCAGGGGGATTACAAATACGAAGCAAACCATGTTATTATGCACTCGTCTGTCGACGACTCGACGTTTGACGTTTGTAAGTAAGGTGTAGGTGAAGGAGATGAGAGTGTAAAAGGGTAAACTTGTCCCCATGAACTCGTGGGAACTTTTCATACCCATCAATTCATGATACAACAAACAAAACTGTATTTTATATTTTTTATTAAAAAAAACTACTACTATTTACTACTATACTACAAACATCACAACCACTGTGTCGACAAACGGAGAAAAAAAACATAAGAAAAAAGGGGTGAAATAGATAAAAAAAAATATAAGTAAACATGTACTTTTCTTTTACACAAGTCAGCAGTCAAGAATAGCAATTGCAGAAATTAAAAAAATATAAAAATAAATAAAGAAAGCCATTCATTTTGTATTCAGGTCTTTTGAGATAAGTTATTATAAGAAACAAATAACTATAAAAAAATAAAGAAGATGAATTTACATATAATTTATACTGCTGCTACTATTTTTTCTACTATGATTACATATATTTAAAATTTCAATGTTGAGCCTTGTGCAGGGTGCTATCTACGTTACGGGACACGAAGGTAAAGCTGACATTTTGCAGTTGTTGTTGTTGATGATGTTGACGATGTGGCTCACTTGTTGCATTTCTCATCATACTACATACACTACTACTACAACAAAGGGAATACAGAAAGTGGCAGCGGTGGTAAAAAAAAATAATCTCCCTGCGTCTACGTCGTTGTCATCGCATACTTTACTACCTATTTACAATATACTCTGTGAGCCATGCTGATATTGAATACTATGCAAGTTCATGAGCACTACCAACCAACTAACCAGATTACTTATTGAATTTTTTTTATGGTGTATTGTGTCTTCCTCTCGGTAAATGATAAATACAATTACATAGACATACACATGCACACATATAAAAATATAATAATAATAAAAAAATATTTCATTTTATTGTGCCATACATGCCTTCAATTTCTTTGATGATGGTAATGCACTTGACTTTACTAGAAGAAGCGTGAGGATAAGATGATGGGATTCTTATTTTATATATTTGCTTTTTTCTTTCTTTAAATATCAACGTGTATCACAAATGTAGAGACATGGCAGTTGATTTAGCTCTCTGCTGATGTTAAATAAAAATGATTCGTGGCTAGTTTACTGCTTTATTTTTATACAAAAATTGGTTATAGTTTCTTTGGATATTTATATTGGTATGCCTATATACATGTACTAGTCTCAAAGAAAACTAAATTATATAATGATATGACACTATTCATCATGATGACAGTAATCCCATGATGAGAAAATACTACAGTACTACATCATGTGATTCATGTTAACTGAGTTGCTGACTGATAACTATTTACTAGAGGCACTTGTAACAACTTTCAGAATATTTCAACGCTCTTGTTGCTGTTGTTGTTGATGTAGTATTTAGAGTTGTACATGCAAAACATCTTTAAAAGTTTGTTTAATGATAAAACAATGTATGATTTTTTTTTGTGAACGGCCTCATTATAGAAGCTATATTATTTTCATTTATTTAATTTAGTATTTTTTGTGTGTTTAGAAGATTTATATATTTACACAAAACTAATTAGTATTTTTACTTGTTTTCTTGCATTTATATCATTTTGTATTTTAGTAAAATTTGTTAAAATTTTTATAGACTTGCTGTACATCTCGTTATTATGGACAAAAAGAAATTACATCTTGTGTGCAAAAATAGCACAGATAACAAATAAAAAGTGTGTGTATACATGCATATCTTCCAAATTATTGAAATGCTCGCAAATTTTTTTAATTCTTGTTGGCAATGCAGTACTACAACAAGTTACATCATCGACATTATCATTATTTAGATCGTAAGAAATTCAAAAAATCATTAGCAGCCAGGCATGCATGGCTAACAGGAAAAAAAACTAACGAAGAAAAAAATAATAAAAAAATGTATTCATATCCAGCATCAAGTCAAGTCACAAAAATTTCATGGAAATCACAGCATTCAAAGTAGTAGACAAAGTATGTTCAAATCTTTTTATCTACACAAAATAATCCAGGTATTGTCCATGGATCCAAAGGAGGAATATTATTCATTAATTTTTTTTCTTCTCTCTCTGACGCTATTTTGTTATAACTAATATGCTATCTAAAGAGCGCACATGGAGAATTACAAAGCGTGAAGAAACACAAAACCACCAAAATCTCTGACTGAGTAAAGTAATTTTTGCTTAACTCATCATTCATCATGATCTTCATCACCATCATCATCATCAACAACAACAAATCAAGATGATATGCACTCTTCTTCTTCATTATCTTCATCATCGTCGTCGTCGCCATCTCCAAAAAAGAGAGGAAATTCCAGTAGTGTACATGGTAGATATTTAGGTACAAATTACACATTTATGACTTGACTGGACTTTATCAAGTTTTTTTTTTGAGGAAGCACCAAACTTCTTTTCTGGCATTGAATCCAACAAAATAAATAACTACATATTTTTGTACTTATTTCACAAAAATATTTTGTGCAAATTTTAAACCTATTTTTTACTCAATACAAAAGGACATGATCATGTTCAAAAAAAAGTATAATAATAATAATAATATGTAGTTGTTCTTCTGGTGATGGTGTGAGTTAATGATGTTTCATTTTTTTAAAGAGAAATAAGATTAGATTGAGGGAGGATGAGGATGATGACTCATGAATCATGACCAGCTTTACATGTTCACTTTTTTTATGCGGGGGTCCGATTTGATTGTTTGAGACAGGTATTATAAGAAAAAAATAAAAGATTCTTGGCTCTTAACTCACAATCAGCTCATATTTCATATTGTACGTTTGTATATTTTCGTGCTGGAGGAGTAAAAGGTAAAGTCCCTTGGAACAAACATTTTTGTGGAATTAAGGAAATTCTTCTGAGAAGAGTCATTTTTTTTGCAAATGATGACGGGTTGAAAAAAACCATCGTGATTATTATTAGGTATACATTTTACACACGTCCGCTTATTTTTCAAAACCCAAAAAAACCAAAAAGAGCCATCATTCCATTATATATTTTTTTCCGAGAGGATATTTCTTGGAACATCAGCAACAGCAGATCAGCAGAATAA
This sequence comes from Paronellides praefectus, assembly GCA_027744595.1. Taxonomy (NCBI): domain Eukaryota; kingdom Metazoa; phylum Arthropoda; class Collembola; order Entomobryomorpha; family Paronellidae; genus Paronellides; species Paronellides praefectus. The sequence continues at coordinate 13,997 of JAITYZ010001259.1, read as the reverse complement.
AATGATATTTTATTGCAATAATAATATTGCACGTTACAAGGCATACATGCAAGATGTTTTTAGATAAAAAAACATACATATATTTCTAAATTCAAATGATTTACATTTTCGTTTAAATTATCGTTACGTTGTGGTATGCATTTTTTTATTCCTTTTTTTGTTTTTTTAAAGACAATTTATGTAGAAAAAAAATTAACCACACTACCACCAACATGAATACTTGTTACATAAAAATGTATATAAATATTTAACCTAGCTTAAGTGAAGTTGGATTGGGCACGTTTTGTTTCACTGTTTTAGTTTGCCAAAGAATAAAAAAAATGATGCCCTTATTAGCAGCAGAGCAACAGACAAGTTTATACTACTCACTTGTTTTTAAACTTCATGGTTGAGTTGCTATGGAACAAGGTAAGACTTTTCTTTCATAATGTCTTATATATAAAATAGGTATGCATTTATTGTGCATGTGAGTTTGTGTTTTTCTTTTCATGCAATTCATACAGAAATGGATAATAGGTAGGTAGGTAAGTTATACGTAATAGAATACGTTATATATTTTAAGTAGATTTTGTTCGTTTTTTCTGTTCTGCATTATTGCAACAATTGCACATATAGCTATTATACTACATTGAAAAAGACAATGAAGGAAAAAAGGGGAGTAGAAAAAAAATTGGAAAAGGAAACGGAGATGGACTATTTAGCTGTTGCGTTTTTGTAGTTGACCTGCTGTTCAGCTCATTTACTCACTCTCGTATTTCTTGAACAATGAATCACGAAGACAAATCAGAGAAGTTAATATAACATACATACATAAAAATCATGTACAAAAAATAAATTTATGTAGTCTCTTATGTTGTTTATAACATGGAATTATGTAAGAAAAAAATACAGTTTATTTTTGCGTAAAGTGAAATCTGAAATGGGTTTGCTTGAAAGTTGCAAACCATACAACTTTTTGTTTATATATTTTTGCGAGATATGCGAATAATGTTCCAGAAGAGAGGGAAAAAATGTATAAAAATATAATAAAAAGTGTGTTGGCTGGATTGTTTTATATTATGCTATGTTACTACTCCTGCCAAGGTTGTAAAAAGTGTACCATTGTTCTTAAAAATGGCTGGAGGGGCTTATAAACAACTTTGAAATAGGAAAAAAATATATATTTAAAAAAAGACATTTCCTCTCTCTCTCTTTTGCAAAAAAAATATATTAGGAATGTTGAACATGTACCGACCGCGACCGACATAATAGTCGTGCATAGCTATTTTTATTATTCATGACGAGACGGGACCAAGATCAGCAACATGGCTAACCAAACCACAAAATAAAGAGTAGTAAAAAATTAAGAAGACAGATAATGAATTACAGCCATGTTTCCAATAACAACAACAACAAACAACAATAAGCATTTGTCGAGCTGTACTATAATAAAATGGTAACTAAAATCATAATCATAATTGACTAACTTTTACTTTATTTTTTTACAAAGTCTGATTTGGATCTTGTGACTTTCTTGTACTCTCCAGCACGTTTTTTAGCAATAGTGTCTCCCTGCACGTTTTACCCTTTTGTTCCAAAATCCCTTTTATGGTACCCATCGTCATAGCGCTAAATATTACAAATATATGTTATCATGCTGAATGATGATGATAGGAAACTCGACAAGATCTACATTCTATATAGCAGGTATGTATTGTATATTTATATACATCTTCTTTGGTTACCTGGATAAAAGAGAGAACTCGTAAATCTGACTTAACCTGTCTTTTTTTACAAGATGACGTTCTTGTTCAAGAATTCCAAAAAAACATTATTGTTTGTCTTCTAGTTATTTTTTTATACTGCTCATTGCACTGCATAATAAAATAATGTGTTTTATGAGTTGACCAGAAAGAGATGTCTGTTCCTCCCTCACGTGTGTCAACTTTTTCTTGCAGAAAAAAAAAATAATATGTGGATGTTCAAGTTTTGTTGTGTATTTTCATGGGAGAACCACCAGGCACTTGGCACCAGGTGTGTAATATATATATGCCTTGCAATGAATACATATTTTTTTTTAAACAAGCATGCTTTAATGTCAAAGTCAAATTGAAAAAACAAAATCTTCTTCCTCCTTTTTCCCTCCCACTTTTTTTTTGTATTTTAAAATTTCGTACAATACAACAAGTGCATTTGAATATTTTTTTTGTATTATTTTATATTTTAAAATGTTTACTCTCTGCCCGTCTTTCTGTCTCTTCTTCTCCGTTCACAACTACTTTTTTTTGATGGTCACTACCACCCGTGCATCAGGTGAGAATGAAACTGCTTATTTTACAAAGTAACATTAAATGTGAAATAATAAGGCAACATTGAGATGCAGACTGAAAAGACCAACCCATTAAAAAAAAATACGTAACAGCATTTTTCCTGTTGCCTGGTTCAAAAAGAAGATCCCTTGAGCAAATATAAAAAAGTTGTGAAGGAGATGTGAATGTTTTACTTTCCTGCATTTCCTCCTCCAAGATAAAAAGTTGCAGGATTATTATTATTATTACAACAACATATTACATATTTTTTTATTGTGCAAGTGAGCTGTAAGCAAATAATAATGGTTGTGTGATAGTCTTCTTGTCGTCGTCACATTTTGTCTAAAATATCTGCAGTTTATCTATCAGGCCAAGCCATGCGAGAGTCTTATGTGCGTACGCGCTTTTTTTCCGAAAGAAGATCCAGTTTGAGAACCAGAGGAGATCTCGAAGAAGAAACTAAAAGCAATTGCTTTAGCAGCAAGTTGAGTTGAGTATGAAACTGAAACTAGGTAGGTCCATTACTTTTTGGTGATGGTTTTTATCGCAACGTATCAAAAAAAATATAATTCAAACTTGCTGAACGAAAAAGCCAAAGAGCCAAAAAAAAACAACAATAACAATCTGGTTGGTAGACTTAGGGAGAAAAGAGCGAGGCGACAAGGTTGGTAGACATCAGCAGGGATTTTTTTTTGTAAAATAAAAAAAAATGTGTCTGATGAGGAGGAAGAATGAGGATACGAAACGAGCAAGTGAGACAAGAAGGAAATGATAGACCAGCTGTCTGGTTGCTGGTGTTGTTGATGATCATGCGGACGACGACGAGAGCGACTCTTGAAGATAATCTCTCTTGTATGCAAAACGCATGAGGGAAATTTTTAAATGCCCATCCTTAATATGTCAACTATGCACACAACAGTGTATAAATTCATACTGCCTGCTGGAGTAATAGAAGAAAAAAATAGTTGAAGTGAATTCATTGGTATATAGGTTATAGCAATGTAATAATGATAATAATACGCTGTTTACTTAGTTAACATAATCAGCAGGAAAAGTCAACCAGCTCAACAAATCCGTGTAACTCAACTCTTTTCTTTCTCTCTGCTGCGTGCGGCTTTTTTTTATACAAGGCATCAACTCCAGCAAACACAGAAAACAAGTACAAAAAATTTATTATTATATTACCACTTTTTTATATTATTTATCATTATCATTTTGATTGTGTTACCTTCCTTGTAAATGCACACACACAAAAAAATATATAAAGAGTAATGGTGGTAATAACAGACGACGTAACACTTGCCATCATAGTAATAATCATCATCTTGATCACAAAATATACATAACCAAATGACTTGGTGCGGTTGGTTAACCCTTTCTTTGACAGAGAGACAGAGAATAAAAAAAAGTATCAACATCATAAAAAAAATTTGGATTCGGAAAGAGATGCAAGGGAAAAAAATAATAGGATCATCTAATCCTCTGTTTGTTCCCCGTTCCTGCCTGATTAAATAAAGTATAAAAAGTGTGCCCACTGCTGCTGTTGTTGATGCAGTTATTATTATGCAATTGACAGACCAGCAGTGCTCAAGCCATGTCCAGATTCTAAAATGTTGCTGCTGCTCAAGAATAATGCTCATGATTTTTTTCTTATTCTTTCAAACTTGTAGAATTATGTTATTGCTTGAAAAACTAAGAGTTATCCTGATACTCTGAGAGCAGAGGAGAGTGGTTTTTTAAGAAAGGAAGATTGAGAAACTGATAAGTAGTAGTCAACCTGGTCAAGTGAAGCAGAAGAAGAGGACTATTATCATGATCACATGGATCAACACTCGGCAAACAGCCATCGCAATAAACTTTTTTTTTGAAAGCCAACAAAACAACTGCGACTGTGCAAGTTTCACAAGATTCAAATTCCCGCAATGAAAAAGAGTGAAAAAGGCTGGAAGGAAATTTATATATTTTTTATACTCCTTTTCAATGATACTTTGAGTACGCCTAGAGTTTAAATCAAATTGCAAGCGAGTTTATATGGATGATACATGTGTCATGGATCTCCTCACAGAGACTTTGTAAAATGTAACCTGATACACATATATTTTTTTAAATATATTCTTTCAATAATAATATCCCCACCAGTCATCATCATTTGTTCTCCTTCCATTTATTTAATTCTTTTTTTTTCATCATCATCCTCACCTTCCTTCCTTCGGGCAAAAGTCAAAGCAAACAAATAATCCATTATTTACTTTTTTTTTCATTTTCATTAATACACTTCGAAAAGCTACTTTGCTACTACCAACTATTATTCCTTTTTATAATGTAACTTGTGTGTGTGTGTGTCTTCCTAATGGAAAAATAATAGTAATAATAATAATATGGTGAACATGGAGTGATCCACCTGAAACAATAATTGATCAACTAGAAGAGTTGAAAAGGAAAAAAAATATATGGTAAAGTTCAAACAAGTCAACTGGTTGCTTGCCACTTGCCATGTTGCAACGTCATCATCATCCTCTTCATATCATTTCATCACCTTCAAGTCTTGTTAAGTCAAGTGATAGATGACTCTTCATATTATATATTTTTTTTACAATGATCATATCAAATCAAATCACTCTTTTTTTAATAAATAAAAAATAGTGTAATGTTTAACACTGAAGGATCATACATGAGCAGTTATGGAGAAAAAAGTGAAGAGAAAAGAGAGGGATGGTAAAATGATGATTTGATAACAATGTAGACATATTAAAAAAATGAAATGTTAACTCTTTTTCACACTCTTAAAATATTTAGAATGCTTTTTTCTTGTTTATTTAGTTATTTATGATTTGTTGAAATTTGAGAGAGATTCTAAAGAGGAATATATACATTTTTTAAGCCTCCAAATCCGTCAAATCCTAAACAATAACAATAATACGTAAAGGTGTAGTTTTTATTTAAAATTTTTGAATGCTCGGGTGAGTGACAACAAGTGTGTGAATTTGAGGGTTACATAATAAAAATAATAATAATAATAGCGGTAATATTGACAAAATGTTATCAGCTGACAAACTGAAAGGATTTTTCGACATGATCATCGTCATTATAAACATTTTCCTCTTCAGCGTCTTCTTTCTCGCAGCCCACCATTTTCTAAATAAACAGTTGGTTGGACATTCGAGTGTATAATGCCACATTATCTACATAAATACCTTGACACACCTGTCTCCTCACTCACTCATTTTTTTACAACTATTCAGCTTATTTTTTATAACAAAAGAAGTATAAAGTTAGTAAATAAATATAAGTGTGTTTTCATTTCGTCTTTTCACACTCACTTCTCAACAACATTATTAGACAGGATGAGAGAGAGAGAGATGCACGGATAAATATTATGAATTATGAAAACAAGTACAACAACCAAAGTATGAACTAAGGCCAAACTATGATTATTATTTTTTTTTTTGGAGAAGCTATTAAAAAGAGGATATGACACATTAGCAAAAATGAAAATTACTTTTTTTAAATGAATGTTGTTTGTAAACTTATTATGTTTATAATACTCTTGAAAATTATTATACAAGTTTTAAATACTTTAGATAAATAAACAGCTAGGTATTTTGTCACATTTTTTTCCATCAACCCTTTCTCCTTGTTTATTTATTTATCTTTCGTATAAATATCATTATTGCAATATTATTGCTTATCATTATTATTTTTAAATTATCACGTAGCGCCTCTTTGTCCTCACAAATTTTTCTGTTTATAATAAAAGTAGAAAATTGAGCACAATATCATAATCCCTCATTGTATACATTACTGTCAATAATAATATTATTAAAAATAGGAACAAAAAAATTAAAATTCATATAATTTTTTAAAGTTTAAAATTATCACTTTAAAATGTTTATGTTGTGTAATGATGGTATAAGCATTATTGCATAGTCAATTTCTTCCACCTTTTTTTTAAATAGCTGCTGTGTATGTCGTAAAAATTGATTAAGTTGACATGGAACAAGATGAGTGCCTTGTGAGCGCTTACTTCACTTTTATTAGTGTTTTGACAAGAAATAAAAATTAGTCATCCTTTCTTCTTCTTCTTCTTCTTCTTCTTCTTCTTCAGAAAGACTAATGTAAGTTGATAAGTAAATAATTTGTAAACTTTGTATTAAATTTATCTACTTATCTATATTATCGTGTAGAAAAAGAAGGGATCAGAATACAACAGCAATAACTGTCAAGTCACACCTTCTCTTTTTTTTCTCTACACCTGTCGCCTTCAATTCAACTCCTCACTACTATTTCTCTGGCTCTGATGCCACCACCACTCATCTTAAATTTGAATGAGGACTTTGTTTATAGAAAAGTATTAAATACACTTTTGTGTATAGTTGGCTATATAGATATATTTAATGTTATGAGTGTGTACCTTTTCTTGGGCTTTATGATTATTATTTTATTTTTTTAAATTTTAACTTGACATTTTAACTGTTTCTAATGTAAATGATGCAATAAGATATAATGCCACGCACGACCATGCATTTACACATGGATTTTATGACACATTATCATGTGATGATGGGTTGCGATGCCCCAAGTTATTGTTTCATTTTTATGGGCTATTTAACCATGCTTATTACAAAATATAAATTAACATATCTCATATTGTTGTTTTTATACAAATATTTTTAGCACACCTTCCGGCTAAAAATTAGCTACATTATTCTTATGCAAGCGTATCATCATTTTATTATCATCATCGTCGTCATCATCCTCATAGGTTTACAGTCATAAACTCCATCCCCCTCTCCTCATCATCAATTTTGCTCACATAATCAACACATATGTTAAGCAAAACAGGTGTCAACTCACACTTTTAACTCTGCATTCCTCTTGAATTATAAAACTTTTATTTAGAACAAACAAAAACATTTAAGGATCCTCTGTCGTTAAACTTAAACTTTAGTTAAAAGTTTTGAATCAAGTTCAAAAATATGAAACTATCCTGATGCATTGCAAGTGAGGCTTGAGCAAATGCCCCACAAAACCACACGCTTTTTATTCTAATCACAAATCTGAATACAAAAAAAATCTTCAACTTGCCATTAAAATTTGTAATTAATGTGCGAAATCCCTTTTATGGGAAAGGATTTCCATTGTACTCAATCTCAAAAAATTAACACGAAAAGGTATGCTGATTGTATGACTATTTACCTATCTATCTATATTTTTTTCTATCAGGGAATATGAATGGAATAAAAAGGGAAAGGGTTTTTCATTACACCCATTATTATTGAACACACACACACAGAGGGATAATTGAGAAGCCAGTCTTACAATCAGTCTAGTCAATAAGCTAGAGCGGATTATTAGAAATGAATTGATCTTGAACTTGTATTCATGTTGACTTGATACTACACTGCTTCTGCTTGTATTTTGTATTGCTGCAGTTTAGACTCGGCGGCGGCGGTGGTGTTTTCAGATGTTGGGTTCATTGGAAACTCAGTGAGCCGTAACCAACTTCTTCTTTTTCGGTGTACAACAAAAAGTTTTAGGAGCAGGAACATTGGTTTATGTTTTGAAGAAAAAAAAAGTTCTTATAAAAGAAAATGGTATGGGATCATAATAATAATAAGAAGAAGAAACAGAAGAAGAAAAAAAAAGTTCATTTCATTAACACGCGGACTTTTACTTGCCAGCCTTTTTCCAACAATATAACCATCATTAGCATCATCAAAAGGAGGGGCAAGTCGGTAAGAAAATATGTGTGAGGTTTACAACCTGTTGCTCTAATAAGCATTTTTGTTTTGTGCACACATCCTATCCCAAAAAAAACTCAACAAGAAACAAAAGAGAGATGAGGAATTGACGGGCCAGGACCAAGAATAGAGAAAATGTATAGATACATATTTACGTATATATATATGTATATTATATAATATGTGCATGCACATTTAAAAAAAATGTATAATAGCAATAAAGAAACGAAACGGACACGCAACTAAAAAAGAATGAGGAAACCGGACGGAGCTGATTTGAAAAGTGAGGAACGTCGAAAAAAGTTATGAGCACGATGTTGCTTCAAACAATTTTTTTTCTTCTTTTCCTTACTGTACTCCTCGTTGTAGTGAATATAATAATAATGATAATGTAATATTGCTCATGGGAGAAGCAGAAAAAGATGATGATGATGATGATGAGCATCACCGTATAAAAATTATTATTATGACCACAGGAGCGACCTTTGGGGTCTTTGCCTTTCATTAGCTTTTTCTACCCTTTTTTATTCCCTAGTCTCTCTCCTCTTCATTTTTCCTCCTCCGATAATAATAATAATAGTAATATCACCTGCGTATTTACTGGTATGGTCCACACATGATTCTTCGGAGAGAAACGAAAGAAAAAAAATCCTCAACCATGCATCTACCACCGCTGCTGTAGCCACACGATTATGATATTTTTTTAGCATATCATAATAATAAATACACCTGCTATAATAGATTAATGTATGTACTTCAAATGTTTTATGCTTGTTATTATGGTAATAACGCATGTACGGAAATATATATAGACTACTTTGTTTATAAGCTCATAACGACAAACATCAAGTGCGTCATCGCCAGCATTACAACAAATATACACACACTCATAAAAAGCTTAACATTTTTTTCCTCCTCCTCCTCTTCTTCTTCTTCTTAAAAAAAATTGATATGTGTAGCAAGAAGATGAGATGATTATCCAAGAATTTTCAAGTATGCGCAAATGATGATGGAAGTTGAGGAAGAAAAAAAACACACATTGCATTTTTGCAATTGTCGAAAAAAATATGATGAAGGATGTATATACTTATCTACTAGATACATATATGATTATCATATAGTTATATGGTTGTGACATGAGGGATCATGATAAGATGATGATGATTATGGTGATATGTTGTGTATATATTTTTTTTTACTTTTTTCGTATTCGAAAATCTACTGATAATTTTTTTTTACAATTTCTGTGTAAATCGGAATCATTCCATTATATCGTCATAGTCATCACGAAAAGAGCAAGTACCTTGGTATCATCATCATCCTCCTCATGTAATAATCCTTTGAATTGATCAATGTCCGAATTTTTTTTTCTTCTTCTTTTTCCCCCTCAAGACAGTTGCTATGTTACTGATAATATTGATTTTTTATTTGATTTCAGTGAAAAATTGATAATATTAAAAGGGAAGAGAATATATGTACCTATACCCCTACTACCACCACCTGCTGTTGTTTTTCACTTAAAGTCAGATGAAAAAAAATCAAGAACAAAAAAATAAAGAAAAGAAAAGTTATGAAATGAGTATGGACCCAACGTAACTCTTTGATTTTATTTTTTTACGTAAGTAAACTGTATCTATTTCATTGTTTAGCATTGTTATGATTACCATGTATAGTAGGTATTATACATACATAGTTGACTACACACAGAACAATTTTTTTTTCTTCACTGTCTCTAAAAAGTCTTTTGAATTTAAACGAGAGAGAGAGGGTTTGACATGGTGTGGCCGAGACTAGGCTGGATATCTATTGTTGAATTGCTGCTGCTGCAGATGTGGTGGTTTATGTTATTTCATCCCTATCGCCAAACAAATTTGTAGGAGAATAAAAACAAAAGGTAAAAAAAGTTGATATTGTAAACCGGTGTGTTGTTGATGGCAAGGCGTACAGAGCATATATTTATAGATACCTATGTATATAATGTATGTATTTATGCGTATAAAGACTCATCATTGTTGTTGTGAACATTGTCGTGATGATTTTCAATAAATGTGGTGTGGTGTATAATAAAAGAAGCGATAGTCAAAAGTGAGTAACAAGTTAAGGCTGTTGATAGTTTAAGTTATTATGATGATGATGATATGAGGATGATCATCAAGTGTGCATGTTGGTGGTGTTGCAGTAAATACTTTTGTTTTGTTGGAAACATTTTTTGAAGCATGGATCATGTTTGCATTGTGAAAAGGTGAATTAAAAGAATGCCATTATTGTTGCCTTTTTTAATTTTTTTTCACGTAACATAATGAATAAGGCAGTATTGTTCCGTAGCAGAAAAAAAGGTGATGGTGGCGTGCTTTGGCAAAAGAAACTGTTTTTTTGTCGGGTCGGGAGCAGGTTTTATTTTTTGTATTTTTTTTGGTGGTTGGTTGGTTTGGTACGTTTACACGTTGTTGCTTTGCAGAAAAGAAAGAGGAAGAAGCAGCAGGAAAAAAATAAAAATGTTAAATACTCTGGTTGGTTTAAAGGAAGCATTTTATTACATTACAATTACCATGTTATTTACATAGTTGGAAGAACATTTTGAGATTTGCGCAGACACACACACACAGGCAATTTTTTACAATTTTAACGTGAAAGTCTGTAATTATTTGAGGATTTCTTTTAAATAAAATAAAAGGGAAAAGAAGGAGAGAAGCTCTTATTTTTGGCACTGACTTAAGGAACTGTTTTTCTAGGATTGATTCGGTTCGTTGGCGGATGATGCGTGTGATGTGTTGCGGAAATGAATGGTTTTTTTAACGTTGAGCAGGGTTGGTATGCTATGTTTTGTGTGGTGGGTTTTGTGAGTACTGAATAGATTTTTGACCTTACTTTTCCTTTTTTTTAGTAGGAAACCAAAAAGAAGAAAAAAAATGAAAGAAAATTTATAACATGTTTGGTAGTGGTTGGTAGTAGTCGCAGTAGTAGTTGTAGTAGTGCGGTTACTTATTTATTTGCGGTGTTTTTCTTACTCTTTTTTTTGCACACAATGCAATGCTCCCTTAAAAATAACATTTTTTTTCTTATTGTTTTTTTATATAAGCAAGTTGATTGAAACCAAGTTGGGTAGCGTAGGAAAAAAGGCGTAAAATTGGTATGGAGCATGTAATAATAAAAATAAATAAATAAATTGCAAAATAGTAAAACGTTAAAAAAGTTACACACGGCGACGGCTCTCATAATCATCAGCAGCAGCAGAAAAAACGCAGCATCCGACAAAGTTGAAAATAATTTAACGTAATAATTTTCTGCTATTTTGAGAAAAATTGTAATAAAAAAATAGATATATAAACTATGTTTATTTTATATTTTTTTCCTACGATTACTACGATACGCTTGGATATTTTTGTCAAAAATTAGTTTCCTCCTCCGACAAAAGTAAAAGTTTAAATATATATTTCAAAGCCAACTATATACAGATACATAGGTATGTAAACATCTGTATTATCAGATTTGTACTTTTTTAAATTTTAGAAAAATCTTCTTCCGGAATCAAAGTTAAAAAAACAAGCATTGTAACAACTTTTTTTAAATCCACTTTTCTTCTTTCTTTTTTATCATTTCTGCTGTATTTTGGGTATTGACGATGATGATGGGAAAAGTGCCAATTTGAGCAGTGCACTGTCGTATCTTCCCTTTCCCTTAATTTAATTCCCAGTTTACAGTTATCCTCTATATTTTTCACCATACCTGCTTTAAAAAAAATGCATTCAAGTTCAAGTCTTGTTCTCATTTTTCTCCCTCTCATCTTTCTCTATCTATTTTAAATGATCTTCTTTTCTTTCTTAAAAAAAATCAGAATTCTACTTTTTTTCCACTCTCAGTTTCAATACATATATTTTTGTGTACCATGTCTACTATTTAATCTTATTACTGCAGTGAGCATGAATGTACGATAACCAGGTTCAATCTTCAATCCATGAAGATCTCATTTTTGATAGTGATAACGCTAACGGGTATTTTCTTTGAAATCAAGAGAGGAATCTCCTCCTCCTCCAAGGCAGCGTGTAAATAAAAACTCTTCTTTAAGCTATTATACATGTTGGTAGAGAATAGTCTCTATATTTTTTTAGACGAGTGGAATAAACTTTGAAGGTGTGTGTGTGAGCTATTTAAATAGCAATATGATATGTACTGCTGCTGGTGATGTGATCCTACGATACCTCTGCTTATTGTTATTATGACTCCACCATTCATCAACATCACGTCATCTTCTACTATTCTAGCCACTACCCACCACTTTGAAAAAGATGGTCAGTATCATCATTAGCATCATTGAAAATGAAACCATTTTCATTTTTAATGATTGCATTATTACCACTGCTACTAGTACAGATGGATGATCAGATCAACAAAAATTTTATATCTGCTTATCGACCTGTTGTGTTGTGTGTGTGAAACACTAATAAAAAACCTCTTCATATTGACCACCTACCATCAACAACTCCACCATGTTCTCCTATCAGATGGATTGAGAGACGAGGCAAGATGCAAGATTTTTTTTAAAATAAAACTTTTATTTATTTTTATAAAAAGAAAGAAAGGGAAAATGAGTGAAATAAAAACTAGTAGTTAAAATGAACGCTGCTGCTCAAATCCTGTTACTAACATGACCTTAGTTCGTTTTCATTTTTAAAAATAATGCTTTTTTTACTCTCAATCAACAACTACACGAGTTGTTCAGTTTTTGACTGGACCCAACATCACAAAATTGTATAAAAACAATTATTGCGCACAAACCTTGTTCATTCTTCGGATATATGCATGTTTATATGTACATGTATGAGTATGTATGATCCTTTTTTACCTCTGCTAACCTTACATTGCCCAAAAATACTACGAAAATAGTTGATTGATTGGATTACAAATTTATCTATTTTTTCCTCTTTTGTTTTTTACCATGTCTGGCCTTGCATCCATTTACATAATAAACACATCTTCATTAAAAAGGATTTTTTTTTCTTGCAACATGTCTATTCAACCGTGTATAAAAGTAAACTTGTTCTTGTTGTCATTATTATTATTATTATCATTACTACTATTCAAATCCTACACCGCCGAACGAGCACAAAACTAGGACCAAGACGCCGCTTCTGCTACTCCTGCTCCTGCTCCTTCACCACCAAAAATATTTAATGATCCCTTTTTTTAAAAAATCGCAAAAAGACCTGTATAAAATAATAATTGTTATTATTATTTAATACTCTCTTCTTTTTAATCATAAAATTGTTTGACTCTTTGATCCTGACGTTGTTGTTGTTATTGTTGTTGTATTTATGCATATTATAATGTTGTGTAATGCTAATCATTCTACAGCATCAACTACAAATAGCTCTAATGCAATGCAATTATCATTGGAAAAAAATAATAAATAATAATACTACATGCAATCATCAGCATCCTCCTCTTCCTCCTATCATGATCCTATTGTCAATGATCTTCGTCTTTTTTACTACCTTTATCATTAACTCCAAATCTTTTATGTTTATATTTACATTTAGCAAAAGATAAAACAAAAATACATTTTTCTGCTATAATTATTTGTGTTCTTGCAAAAAGGATACCCTCCATTCATATGGGAAGCATGATGATGATCATCATCTCCCTCCACCTCAAGATTCAATTTCACGATTAAAACGAAAAAAAAACGAAAAGAAACCATTTATATATTTTTTTTCTATCCTCACAGTTTGATTGGACAATATACTCATGATATTATAATATATATATATATAATATACATACATCCTAACTACAAGAATCTAGATTAGATTGAAAAAAAATTATCATTATTTTTTTGCCAGACTTGTAATTTTGTTGTTTTCCAAGTGGTCGTGTGGAGCGTGTTTACAAAAAAATATTTATCTATTATAAAAAATTATACTTTTTTGTATACATCCATATTATAAATTTGGGAAAAGAGCAAAAAACA
>JAITYZ010001258.1:0-12725 GCA_027744595.1 Paronellides praefectus | reverse complement strand
TTTTCAAATAACAAGTACAAAAGTAAAGCAGTTTATGTATTTACGAATGTGTTTTCAACTCTTGGTACTTTGAGGAAGGTATAAAGGCAGTCAAGTGGAAGCCTGGAAAAAGGTGACCTATGCCAAGGGTTTTGATACAGAATATTTGTGTGTGTGGTGTATATACATCCAAGTGGAAAATGCTATAACATTTCTTTAATGATGACGGTATTCCAGAAAAGGTTTTCTTCTACTGTTCCTCTGTCAAGTCATTGACAACAACAAGTTTGAGGTTTCATGGAAAATCTAGACTTGGTTCTCTTTTCCCTTAAAAGTTCACATAAAATGAGCATGTTTTGCCCTTAAATATTATATTAACGATATACTTAATTTCAAACGTATGGGATCATAGGATTATAGGAGGGTAATTTTCATGACACTGTACAATACGTTATATTTTTTGAGTAGGTACTTATTGGTACAAATCCTACACTCCTGCTCATAAATAATTGTGTTGTTATTGCCTTAATTGTTTTCCTATCCTATCAATGTGAAATTTATTATTCTGCTGTACTGAGTTTTTGTATTCCTTTTATAGTCCTGTATTCAGTTTTACGTAGTAATAATGACTATTCAAGTTCATGTCAAAATATTCTAAATCATCATCAGAAAGATTTCAAAGAGTTAAAAATAACGCTCGTTTTATTGTTCACTCAAACCGACATAGGATCCTTCGTTCCAATCATAATCCTTTTGTACGCTAGGGCAGTATTTTCATAATAATAATAATAATAAAATATATGACAGTGGGACCTTGTCAATGAACCTTTGAGAAAAGAAACAAAGTGAGGGTGCAAATTACACGAATATTGCAAAAGGGAAATGTATAATTTGGCGAAATCTTGTTGGAATTATTTACTGACACAAAATAAAATAAGTGAGGGTGCAAATTACACGAATATTGCAAAAGGGAAATGTATAATTTGGCGAAATCTTGTTGGAATTATTTACTGACAGAAAATAAAATGTTCAGGTATACATATTTGCCCTTGTAATACAATTTTGTGAGGTACATATTTGAAAAGGATGATCAATATGATCCAAGGGACATGAATTCCTTTTCAACAAACAATGTGTTAAGGTACCTAAGTATATGTACCTGAGTCTGAATGCTTTTAACGTGAGTCATCTTGTACTGCTTGAAAAAAATGAGTAAGATAGAACGATTTTGTACTTTAGAGCATGGAGGAAATATGTACCTATGTTTGTGTATTGTTGATGCATTTGACCAACAACAATGAGCTTGTGGTGAAGTTTACGCTTTCTTTGTGAAACAGTATTTTTTTATTGTATAAACAGTAACAGTACATAAATTCCTGCCTTAATGAATTTTTAATGGAATGTTGATGAATGAGTTAGGTGAAAAAGTGAATTATTAGCATTTTTATTGGATTTTGAGTGGATTCATAAGTTTAGCGCTTGCTGTTATATCCTAAGACCATCATATTTTTCTGCTGCTTCCAGGTAATTTTAGTCGTATCGAAGGTATATATAATATTTTGAATATATGAATGATAAATTGTCATTGATAATATTAACATGTAATTGATTTATATAAAATTCGCGTTTGAATAGCGCACATAAAACATTATCTACAACGAAAACGTTTTTTGGGAAAATAAAATCATGGATAAATTTAAACTTTTTTTTAAATTTTCATTAAAAAATGATAAGCTTGACTCTAAACATTTTTAATTTTTGCTGATGCTTATTAAATAAGTCTTGTGTTTTTGAAAAGGGAAATAGGAAATTAAGGGAAGGGTTGTGTATAGTTTTTTTGAAATGAAACAAGGTTGTAACTGCCAAAGTGCCAAACCTCTTAATCATGTGCTTTAAAATTTCAATTAGGCAACTGTCTTTCCAAGTTGAAGTTTACACAAAAAAATCTGTTGTGGACGTTAGCCAAGTAGCTGTCATACAATAAAATAACAATTATTTTTATGAAGTAATATAAAATGCTTATAAAGCTTACTCTCTTCTGATAAACTTGTAAAAAGAAAGTGCACTGGGACAAAAGATGTAATGAAATTCATCGTTGAGTTCTGGCGAGTGCAATATAATCATCTTCATATAATAATATTAATCACAGAGCTCATTTTGAAAGATCCTGTCATGTCATGAAAATGCAAATTACATTTTAGCATGTTTATTTTTTCAAAATCATCTCATGATATGATTATGTAAAATGTAAATGATTATCGTGTAATGTAGTAGAAGAAGGATGGGAATTTTTTTGGGGGATGTTCAAATAAATATATCATAATTTTCTAATATTTACTTAAACCTAATTATTTAATGTAGCTATGAATTGGTAGTTGCTACCAGTTTGTCTGTCTGTCAGTAGTCGGTACAATATTTAGCAAAGGAAAGAATATCGGTATATTTTACGCAAAAGGTTAAAATTCCACAGACAAATAACTTTAAAGACATGATAATTTTGTAGCAGCATTTTGTCAATTAATTGAGAAGAACCTGTCTGTTTCTTTTTGAATGCTATTGCTGTAAATACATAACGTATGCATGCACTCTTTGTATTAAAGCCACTTATTTATTCCAGTAGTTTTTTTATCATTTCTTTTGCATCATCTCACACACACGCACTAGTTTATTTTTTATTTATTTATTACGCACGCACATTATTTTTCACCGTTTTTATAAAGTCGATTATTCAAACATAATTTGATGCAATATAAAAATGATATGACAGAAAGGCGGCGACGTGACTTGGGATCGGCTTGCGTTCGAGTAGGAGTGCATGATGCGTGCAAGGAAATTTGACGGTGAAATACATACATTGCATAATGCGTGGTATAGTAAGGTCTTAATAAGTGTATAACTGTGAATAGAATTTCTTGGGAACAGTGAAGTTTTATTTTAATTTTTATATTCTTTATAAATTTTACATAATAACCTAGTAGTATAGATAAACGTAACGTTTTTTACACTGCACTGGTCATGTTAAAATATATATTTTTTAATGACTAAATTCAAAAGAGAATTCCATGTTTTAGTAATTTTAAAACAAAATATTAATACCATTCGTTCCTATTTTTATTTGCAACTAAAATATAATATAAGAAGATTGAGTGCAACAACAATTTATTACTGATAAAAAAATTGCCATTTGTTGCGATTTGAGATTAACTTTCGTGAATGAAGTATATTATTCATATTATATTTTTACAAGATTGAATATCCAAAATCACACTTGCTGGGCTTTTTGTCAGCAATCCGTTATGTTTATCTTGTACATTGACACAATTACGGAATTAGGGAACAAAAGGGTATGAGCACTTAATACAATCCGACGGATCAACAAGGATGCGCACGCTTTTCATATGGTTAAATACAACAAAAAATGTACATGTTTTTGTATACATGCATATAATACATATTTATAATACCTGTTAATTTCTTTTTGACAAACTTTGCAAAGCTGCTTATTGTGTATTTGTTTAGATTTTGGATTCAGAGCAGTTTGTTTTGCAGGTACCGTTGTTTTTAAATCCCATTTTGATTTTTAACATATGCTGTTATAAAACAAATCAAAAAGCTACGACTAAAACTTTAAAACAAGTAAAAAGTGTGCTAGAGAAGTAGATTTTGTATGCAGCTGACGCGACAGTTTTGTTTGGCATGAGTGACTTGACTTAATGGTTCTAAGCCTTTGGACCATTAATATTAAAATGGTCATGCAGCATTATTTGGGGATTCAAAGCGTTTGCATGCTGACGCGACAGTTTTGTTTGGCATGAGTGACTTGACTTAATGGTTCTAAGCCTTTGGACCATTAATATTAAAATGGTCATGCAGCATTATTTGGGGATTCAAAGCATTTGCATATGTTGTAGAACTTCTTTAAATTTCACACAAAAATGGCTTAAAAAATAACTGAATAATTAACGCATTGGAAAAAAAAATCTCAAAACTAATTGGATTTGTGTATATCTATTATGTTTTAAATATGGAATTGAATAAACAAATAAATACGTACACGACACACATATTTATACCTGTCATCTTTCATATCGTTTGAGTTAATGTATTTTGTTTGCTTTGTATTTGTTTTAGCAAAAAATAAAACAAAATCCTTCATAGACTTAAGTGAATCCGGTATAAGGTGGTTATGAAGTTCTCTTAACATAAAAGTGATTTTTCATAAATTTTTCGTTTGCAATCATAAACTTCTAAAAGCTACAGGTGTAGTCAGTACTTAAATTTTATAGTGAAAATATAAAATTAGTACATGCTATTGCATAAATTACTTCGTTGTCCAGCAAAGTTATATGCTCATTTTATACTATTGTGCTTCAAATTGCAGCCTGCAATATACTTTGAAATGAGCTTGAGTTAAAAGAACCGAAATAATATATTTTTCTAGCGTCAGTGGACGTGAAAAGTACAAATATGATTAATTACAATAGCATGCATAACATGAGCATTGCTGCATTAATTTACAAAGTTGTTTTTAATTAAACGTCTGTGGAAGAACATAAAAATAACCTAATTGAAAGAAACTATCGTATCGTAAGTCATTGTCAGCATAGAGCATAGTCAAATGGGATAGAAAGCAAAGCTTTCTTCTGTTAACGCGTTACACTTTAGATGGCTCTGAAGTTATCACTTCAAAGCCTGAACCACCCGCACACCTTTCTTTTAATTTTTGTTCATTTCACATTTCTGTCCTTTATATTAGTTACATTCATGATTATTTGTTTCATTTTTAATTATTTCTTAACAATTACCTATGTATCTACGTATGTCTGTATTTACAATTAAATAGAGTGATTTCGGGATGTGACTTTGTACATAATATTAAAAACAAGCACACAGCATTCCTATGAGCCTGTTATGAAATACGTGACAAACTGTGTCTCCGAAATCAATTAAGTTTTTCATACCTGGCGACGACAAATAAAACCTAATTAAGGGGGCAATAAAATGAAACAATCTTGTTGAAAGACATACATGTACAAAGTCATAATTATTATCAGCGAACTCGTCTTGAACATGTCATGCAAGAGCAAAAATATTGCCGCATACCCGGTGGCTGCTCAAAAAGACAATTATTATCTTGCGTAGCCTACGTGAACGATTTTCAGGTCGCCACATTGTAGGATAATTAAGGTGGGTGAATTCGATGGTTTGACTGGTCGGTACAGAAGTGACAAAGGCAGTAATTTAGATTCCAGACGAAGCTTCTTATGGTATTGATTGTGATATGGTTATATGATGATACACAAAAATGTTGGCGTATTAATGGATGTTAATGATAGCAGATAAGTTTCTTCTATAAAATACAGCAACTTTTTACACAATATTTTTTTTTAAATAAGCATAACCAGTTTTTTTTTATCAACACGACATGTTGTCTTGCATTATTAATAGTTTATTGAGTAGCTTGTACAAATAAATTTTAATTCGTATGGTACAGAAGTGACAAAGGCAGTAATTTAGATTCCAGACGAAGCTTCTTATGGTATTGATTGTGATATGGTTATATGATGATACACAAAAAATGTTGGCGTATTAATGGATGTTAATGTTAGCAGATAAGTTTCTTCTATAAAATACAGCAGCTTTTTACACAATATTTTTTTTAAATAAGCATAACCAATGCCTAAAATACAATGAAAGCATGCTAAATATGAAAGAAAACATTATTTTAGGGCTTTTAGAAGTTTTTTTTATCAACACGACATGTTGTCTTGCATTATTAATAGTTTATTGAGTAGCTTGTACAAATAAATTTTAATTCGTAATTTGCCAAAATAATAATGATTTTCTCTGTATGTATATTTAAATATAATGGCATGCTTGTAGTATGAATATTGAATATTATGGTCAATACAGTTAACTATATGTTTTAAATACCTACGCGTATCCACTAAAGCAATAATATATTGTTTATTTTTTCTAAAACAATCACTTTGTCTGGCAGGTGAATAGCGTATTATAAATATTAAAAAATGAATTTTAGAAAGAATTGTTTGGTCTTTTTGGTACTTGCGTAGTGTATACATGCATTCATACATGTAGAATAATTCGTTGAAGTAATAATATGCTGACAATATGTAATTGCATCCTTTTCCACAACCCTTTTTGCTTCTACCTTACTTCTGTAAATTGTGATTAATGATTAATGAGTATTATAGTGCATGGTACATATAGTACACAATACTAAATTAGCATTTTTTTGCCTTGTCGGATACAAGTTTGAATTGAAATGTGTTGATGTTGATGGTAAACTTGATTTTCTCCTTGCAAAGACGGGTTTTTATATACATACTACGTAATTTGCATCAAGTCGAGATACAAAATGTGGGCACACGAAATCAGTAGTCGACGAAAATTGTTACTTAATTCGTCTCGTCAGCAATCATTAAACTCAAAAAAATATATATATTAGGGTGTCTTATCCGAGGAGCAACAAGATAAAAATCATCAAAAAGGGCTACCCATCTCTGATTTCTCTCTCTTTAAAATATTCATTTCATTATGATTATGGGAAATCATAATTTTATCACTGCTATTATTTCAAGTAAAAAAATATATGTGCAAGTATAGCTACCTGCCCACTACTTACCTGCCTACACTTTTAAACGCCCCATTATAGATGCAAATGTGTATTTCATTTACATGCCCAAATTACAAAGAAGAAATATATACACAGGTGTACCTATATATTTAATACATGTACAAACAACTATCCACACAACTACAAATTATTGTTAATTCCCAAAACTAAAAAAGTTGGTTTAGCCGAGAATTTAACGTATCAAAATGGCCAGCAATAACAAAAGTTCCTCCCTTTCTCTTCCTCCTCCAACACAAGGACACAACCAAACCATTTCGCAACAGCCCTTTTATTTGAAGGGTATAACGATTTCAAACTGTTTTTGAAACGTTAAACTTCAGGATATTTTCTATAAAAATTAAATGAAATTTTGCTTAGATTAATGTATTTCCCCAGAACCGTTTCCTTAAAGACTTTTCTGTTTTGTTTATTTGTCTGATGTCTGAATTAAATTTAATTACAGATCATATTATTCTCGTGTATCCAATCCATAAATTATGTTATTCCAAATTCCAAAAATGGGATTTGCGATACACACAGAATTGAAGCCAATAAAATTGTCTAGCCTTTCGACAATAATGGTTTGGTTTGACTGCAAATATGACTTTTAAGAAAACAAAACAAAATTCAATTTCGACAAATTTGGAGTGCACGCACACATGCATTTTGCGTCTGAACTGAATGAGCTAAAAGAAAGGAAAATTTTGACAATAATTCAATTTCGACAAATTTGGAGTGCACGCACACATGCATTTTGCGTCTGAACTGAATGAGCTAAAAGAAAGGAAAATTCTGACAAGGATTTATGTAAATCAGTTGATAAACATAAATAGTAAATGCACCCCACATTAGGCTCCAAAATCATTAGATTTTTGTAACAAAGAAAGTATAAAAGGGTTGGAGAAAGCAGACGCGTAGATGAAGCAGATGCGTCATAAATCCCATACAAAAGTATTTTTTTTTAAAGTTACGCGCGCACAAATTGTATTCATGGCCCTACTTTTAGCTCTCATGCAATCAGTGTACATTCATGTCTGCTTCGCCATTTTTTTTAGTTCATTGGATATAAATTACCGACACATTATTACTCTAACCTAACCCACATTAAATCAGACTAAAAAAGGAGGTCTTCATTCAAAAAGGTGTATTACCTATTATGCAAATCATGTGCTTGCTTGATTCAAAATCAAGTTTTTACCTAGTATTATTATCCTCATGCGTTTTTTTACTTTTCCATGCAAATTTATTCATAAAGTATACATTAGTTGACAAGGTTGAGCACTGCAATCTACAATGCATATATTTCATTCAAACACGTCAGCTTATTAAGTTTTATTAAAAAAGGATGCCATCACGCAACAATAAATGATTGAACAAATTATAACTTTTGCAGTCACACACAATTTTTCACACATGTTTGATTTGATTTTTTCTTCTTTTCTGTGATTTCAGATGCATCATCATCGAACGAAGCAGCTCATCTTCAACAGCGGCTAAAGAGTCTCACTTCAGAACTGGACACTTTACGCCGGCTTCATGTAAATGGATCCGGTGTTGGTGGACTGGGACTGCCACATCCAAATGGCCCGAATGCCAACAATGGTAACACCGCTCAACACGTCAATAATATCAATAACAACCACAATGGTGGTGGTGGTGGTGGTAGACCTCAAATCCCACCACATGGCGTTCTTCCAAATCCACCATCCACAACCGCAGATACGGGTATTAGTGGCAGCC
Organism: Paronellides praefectus; assembly: GCA_027744595.1. NCBI lineage: Eukaryota > Metazoa > Arthropoda > Collembola > Entomobryomorpha > Paronellidae > Paronellides > Paronellides praefectus. Next base: position 4,369 of record JAITYZ010001258.1, on the reverse strand, counting down.
CCATGGTGGTAGTGGTAGACCTCAAATCCCACCACATGGCGTTCTTCCAAATCCACCATCCACAACCGCAGATACGGGTATTAGTGGCAGCCCCAATGATGCAAGTCAAACACCAGCTTCGACCGGAGTAGTGGGGGCCAGCCTATTAAGACAACATCAGATCCTGAGCTCCAATTCCTACCACAATAAACCCTTGCCACCCCATCCTGGTAGTAATAATGGAACACTTAATAGCCATCTGACTAATGGAAGTGGAGGAAGTAGTAGCAACAATGCCATCAACGGGGGTGGAAGCAGTGGGGGTAGCAGCAACAACGGGTTTTATGTCAATCAAAGCTTTCAGAAAGGTAAGAGAGCTTTTTGTCTTATATTTGGTTTATTTTACAAGAAACTTGATTTTTTTGTCTACTTTGTTGATATCTGTGTACTGCTGCTCTGCTACAAACAATTAGTTTCGGTGTATTTTGCATGCTAATGCGATTCCCTTGTTTTAATAATCTTTATGGCCTTAATGATACATTGTTTACTTGAGTCGACATCACATCAACCAAAAGCTCTTAATTAGAAAGACTCATTTACTTAATCAGTGATATCATCCTCTTTGCTCACTCAGCCCCACAACCACAAACGTAACCACCTTTTAATGGGTGTGTATAATATGTATTATGTTCTTTCCGGAAAGCGTTTTACATGGTAGTACACTGATGTAAATAATTATTTTTTACAACATCTCCCATGTGACAGCAAAATGTTTACGCTAAAAAAAATTAGTAAAAGTTATAACACAGCAAGCAAGCTTTTGCTTAAACATTTTCCGTAGAAAGTTTTTAAAATAATTGATTACCTTTTTGTTAAATGGCACATTAGTTTCCATTTGTCGTTTTTTGCTCGTGCAATCTCTCGACTGATATCCAAAACAGCAAACAAATTGTGAGTGATGACGAGATAATTTTTAAATGACATGTATATGTCTGATTATTAAATGAAAGGGGCAGCCTCTTTCTAGTCAGCATTTCATTCAATTTTCATTGATGAGAACCATAAAAACAACACTTTTACTTGCAACAATATCGACTAGGCATATAAAATTCATAACATTTCCTATGAAATAAAAACCTGCATTTAAATATATATATAGAAAGATATATTATGTTAGGTATTATCCCACACTCAAACACAAATATTCAGCGGAAACATATGGCATTATCTTTAAATATTATCTATGAATAATTACGTTAGCCTACATTTTCGCAATAAATATGGTACGCATTCAATCGACAGGAAGGTTGATGATAGTTTGTGTGAGACTCGCAAAAATTGGATGAAGAAAGGTAAAGCACCCAAACATTATAATGTTATCTTATGCTGTCTACAAAGGGCTTTCGTATCACGTACAAAATCTGTTCTCTGTTCACTTTCTTCAAAGTCTATGTGACATATCATAATATCACATGACCTAAAGGTACTTTTGCACTTTGCACACCATCGCCCCAACCAGTTGAGGAAAATTCGGATTAAACTTTTTCATCCAAAACATGTTTCTACATATTCCCAAATACCCACGAGTAAAAATGTTCTTCATCAATTCACGTTCATGTAATTACCGTGAGGAAGCCCTTAACAGATATCCAATCTTTTTCTTCTTCTTCAAAATGTGCAGCTGCAAGTTATGGTGTATGGTCTTGGTCTTATTATTGTAATGGTTGACTTATTTTCTTAACTTTGCTTTTCCTCTAAGCAAGCTGGTCGTTTTTACAAAACACCTGCCCACAACAACAAAGACGACTGAATACACGGCACACGCTAGCTATAAACCTGAAAACCAAAGTGCCAACTGGTCGTAAAGTATAATTTTATTAAAAGCAACAATGAAGAAATCGTATGAGCTCACCAAATGCGTACTACTCGTAGGTCCCTTTCCTTTCCTGAGCAGCTTTCTTTTTAAAAATCAAATCACATGTACGATCACGACATGTGAATTGTGAACGTAGTAATAGTACAAAATACACACACCACTACAACTCCATGAAGTTCCCCTCTTTTCACAGGTGAAATTGTATAAACTCATTGAGAAATTTGAGTAATTGGGGTATAATTCAATGGTTTTTGGTGCGGAAGGAGCCTTGCCATCCGTGTCCAGTATATCCGCATGAAGCAACTTGTTTTTTTTCTTGACGGCAGGATGCTTATCATCATGATATTAGATTATGTAGTGATATTTTGTTGAATGTTGTACATAAATATATTCTCTTATTCTGGAATATTATATATGTACCATATTCGAAGTGTTAAAAGCGTTTCTTCAAGTTAATAATGTTGTGTATTGATTACAATGTATGGACTTTTTTCTACTCTTTTCCTGTGTGCCTCATGGCGTGTGTTTCATGTTACTTCAGAGAGGATGAGCACAAAAAGCCATAATATAGGAAATATTTTTTGAAATGAGTGTGTTTATTGTTAACAATAATGCATTTAATCTCTGGCCGAACCACAACAGCTTAATGCGTTATTTCTTTCTACGTGTTAGCATCCAGGTCTACAGCTACACAACACTGTGGAAATATTCCCTGCGCAGCAGTCAACAATGGTTTACCCTGGTCGGATCCTCGGATCTTTGTGTTTTTTTCCTTTCACATATATAATAAAACAATACAAGAACAAGAACAAGAGTACAGTAAAAGTATGTATCATTATTATAATATTTTTTTTAATCTCATTGTGTGTCGGCACGAAGAAACAGGAAATTGACTAATGTAATTAAACTCCCTTTATAAAATGCAAAACTCCACAAGATTACATTTAGTAGGTGCGCATATTGTGTTATTACCTTGATTATGATTATTAGTACTTCTAATACAACCATAAAAAAATAATCATGGCATCCTCTCCTCAATGCCCGGATAAGACTTATATATGTACATGCATGATTAATGATTATGATCAGATTCATACTATTTTTTTGTGTAGATTTCTTTTTCAAAACTACGTATGTATATAATGCGTACACAATAATGGGAAGAAGAAGCTGTTAGGAAATGTTTTCTTGTTGAATATTACCCTATTCAGTTTTTATGCTCATTATTTCTTTACACCCCCGTCAGCTTCTATGTATATTCTTGTTATATCGCACCGGGTAATTTACGTTCTCAAGAGTGTAGTGTTATCACAGCCGATGATGTTTGTAAAAGTTTGTAAACTAATAATGTCATGCATGTTGTCAGCTTGTAAGATACCAAAATATTATGGTTAATTTATTATGGGAGCAGATATTGTAATAAACAGGATTAGTATAATAATCTGTTTTCAGCTCCATTATATTGTATTGTAGCTTATCCCCACAATTCTATATCACATGCTTTCTTTCTTTGAGATATATGCATATATTCTCCCAAACCATTAAAATAAAAGGAGTCACAGGTAAATGTGATCTTGATCTAATATAAAATATATAGGTAATATACAATCGAATCATGTAAATTCCTTATTTTCGGCAGAAGGTACAAACGTTTTCTATTGAACTTTAATAGTACCAGTCCAACAATCCAAAATGGTATGAAACCTAAGGGATTCCTCCCTTCTTACCTGGTATCGTTATAAAAATTAATAATAAGTTGGTTCGTGTAGCTGTATAGCCCTACAGCTCAATATTTTATGATGATACACCTGACTTTTCAAAAAAAAAAAAAGGGTGATTTGCTCAAGTATTCCCCTGAAAAACGACATATTATATATACGTTTTCCGAGGAACATTTTGTAATTTTGTACTACTAACGTAAGTACATTTATATGCACTTAAAGGGGAAAAAATCTTTTACATGCCTTTACCTTTATATTAATGGGCTCAGATATCACACGTCATAACATGGTACACACAACACTTACTCGCACGATATATATAACATAAACCCGTCATGGGAAATCGTCGAGGTCGACTGACAAAGGATGTATGTAATATGCAGTTGTGAGAGGAGCGAGAGAAATGGTTAAGTGCACATAGACATTAAGCAACGCACATGCATGCGTTTTTTTGATATTGTTCATCCCACATATCATCATCATGATTTTCTTCAGTCGTCTTCTTGACTTTGTTACTGATTGTTATTATTAGTTGTTAAAGTAGTGTTGTTGTTTTTTGGTATTTTTACCACAGTTTAATATTGGTGGGGAACGCCACCGCAGCTAAATATTTTTTATATATATTATTTCTGGACTGGGTATTAGGTATAATTGCATTGAAGACATTGACGTGTATTGTGTGAGCAGAATAAAAGTTGAAAATCAAAAAGAGCTGTAGTTTTTTACTGGCGGTGGTGGTGATGGTTGGAGTAGCTCGCTTGATTGTTCTTAGGAATTCATGGATTTTTTGTTG
>JAITYZ010001257.1:0-18527 GCA_027744595.1 Paronellides praefectus | reverse complement strand
CAAGTAAATAATACCTATATGCGCATTTATATTTTTATCAATTTTAATTAAAGCATATTATGTACATATTATGTGTTTGCATCTGAAATGTTTTTACCAAAATCCATTCCTTTATGCAATCAGAAAATTGTGAAAGCTACTAATCTGAATCTGTTGGCTTTGAAGTAAAAAGTTTTTTTTTAAATTGAAATTACAGGATGGTTGCTGAGTATTGTTGGAAGATCAAAGCTTTGTACGTAGCCAGCGCTAATCTGGTAACGGAATCAAGTTTGGCCTTGTTGAGGATGCGAGGTGTGCAAATCGATCGGGAGCGATCCAGAGAGCTCATTCCATACATTCCTTTCCGAGTACAAGTGTAAATTTGGCTTCAACAGGATGAAAGCGAGAGAAAGAAAAGCTAGAGAAGTGAAAATACATTCAATTTCAAAAGAATGTCGTGTGTGGTGGTTTTATTGCTACTGCAAAAAGATGTTCAACGTGTCGTGTCCGTGGCCTACGGTCGCAAGCTATTCAATTTATTGCCACAAAAAAATACGGGAGTCTGAATAAATGATCATAAACATAATGGACTGAGTCTCATAATATTTATTGGTATGTATAAGATATTATTCATACAACACACATATATATGTATACCCATGTAATATGCATATCAATTTATTGATTTTATGGATCTCAACATGGTATTAACTTTTGATCTTGCGCTACATGTAACGGAAAACTTATTGATTGAATGTGATTGTAATATATTCAGGTTTAAAAAGATTTCTATCGAAAAGGTTTTCTGATATAAATATAGGTATATAGCCTATACCGCATAGGTATTTACATGCATGTAGGTATGTAAATATGTATGAATGTATATTATTTATGTGATGAGCTATAATAAAAGCAAACAACGGAAACATTACATACTTCAAGTATTACTTCATTTTTTTATTGATTTGCGTTAATGTAGTTAATACACCTCGGAAATTTTTTGTTACAATAATTTTTTGCTATATATTTCTTCTAAACTATTATAATGAATTTAGACGTTTTTATTATTAGTACAGCGGAGCAATGTATTATTATATGACTATCACCGGGGCATATTACAATAAATCATTTTAAATTTTTTTCTGTTTAATGCATACAATAATATCTTCTTTTTTTGATACTTCATATTATACAAACCTGTCAGCATAAATACGACGTTTGTTGTTAGTAAAAATGTGTTTGTGACAGTGTTTTTTTGGATGTTGCATCAAAAAAAATCATCTTGTTAATTTGATATACACTTCCTGTTTTTTCACGTTAAATTCATACAAACCTGCATCACCACAAACGTATGTATACCACGCGCACTTTAAATTATAAACAGGCATATATATATATGTAGAGATGTAATTCATTCAAATGCAATATATTATTATACATACTTACTAGAGCTGCATTTTCACATCATTTTCTCAACGTGTTCTTTTTTACTCTGATTTTATCAAACCAACATTCAAAATAATATGATATAATAAATATAGCATAATAAACCGTGTTGTATATCAACTGTAGCGTTCAATCATGAGCCGCATTATGAGATTTCACAAACATCCCATATATACCATTTGATAATAGCAATATAACATTTAATAACTAAAATCTCAACACATTTAGTATAACAGTAGTAGAGAAAGTATTTAATAGGAGAAAAAGTGCATTTACAGCATACACATACAACAGCACGACATGTAGAGAATCATAAACATAACAACAATTTTTTTTACTTCAGCACATGCAAACAAACGGATATATAGATTATATAACAGCCATATTATTGTCAACATCCCATTCAAATTATGTATATTCCCATGCTGGAAATCATGTAAAATAACCTACATATTACAATGTAAATATACAATAACCGCTTTGTAGTAGTATAAGTGCTGGTTAAGCGGGGATTTTTTTTTGCATGCATCATCGTTTTATTTTCAGTGTCGTTCATTGATTATTTACCTCTTTCGTATTTCATTTTCTTTTTGATATGATACAAATCCTGGAAATATATAATGCATGTTTTATAATAAGACTGCGATGTGTTGTACATAATATAAAATGTATATATTATGCAGTGTTTAAGAAAAAGAAGCAGAATAAATAGCTTTTAAGATGCATGTACATAGATATCGAGTGAAAGGAATAAATAGAAAGCAGAGCGACTCTTCTGGTGTAAAGGTTATATTACGTACGGCTGTACCAAAAAAAGGAAAATGCTTTTGCGCCATGTCAATAATAATAATTGTTCATGCCCCTACACACACTTTCCTTAGTCACCACCGAAAATATATTATTTCATTTTACAGAGAATAAATACTTAATCGGGGAGTGTACAACAACAACAAAGGTAAAAGATAACATCCGAAACTAAGGGCGTTGTCACGTTTCAAGAGTAAGGTCATCGGTCTTGGAGTTGCCACAGGCTCACATATCCGAAGATCCACTTGGTCCTGTAAAAAAGATAAGAGTAGAGAAAGTTACAGTCTAATTGTATTGCCTTCTTGTAATGTTCAACAATCTTTTAAAATTATCCTACATTTTTTTGGCATTTATCATTAAAAGTTTAAAAAAAAACACAACTGTACATAATACACTGGAGTAGTACATTAAATTCTGGAGAAAGGAATAACAACTTTTACAGAAAAAAACGTCATTTGCAGCGTACAAGCATACTACTACTACTACTACAACGACGAGTCATATTATATCTGCTAAAGCATGAAAACATGGAGAGGAAGAAGAGCATCTTGGAGGCAAACACTCTAGACGATACTAATCAAGAAAGAAAGTTCTCTGGGGAGTACTAGCACACTGGCAGCAAAGATTTTTTCATTAAGAAGCGAAAATTTAGTACTAGTAACAAAAACACACAACGGCTCTGCTTTGTTCCAGAAGGAGAGAGAGAGAGAGGAGTAGTAGCAAAAGCAGCATACATACATATTATATAGCAGCAGCATTGAAGAAGACGACCATTTTCATTGTCAGCACTCATGGTTAGATTCATTATTCTCTTGGACGTATGACACAAGAGCGAACTACTAGAAAAGTGAACAAAAGGAGTGCTTCCCTTTGTCTTGTAGGAACGCATTACGGGATCTTGTTTGTCTAAATCAAATGTACTATCATCATCATCAAGAACAAAGGAAGGGCGAACAAAAAATATTACTGTGTTCTCTCTTCTCTCTCTCCCACACACACAGAAACACACACAAGCAAGCAGAGAGTTCCATTAGTAGAAGGAAGAAAAAAATCAGCAGACAAAAACCTTTGAAATCACAGGGTGGTCAGTGACAAGTGCTGTATTATTTTAGGATGGAAAGTATTATATGCATGTCAGCAAACTAAAGCAAGGGAACTTGGATAAAGAATGATGATAAGTGTTTTGGAGCTTGTGGCCACTTTTGGTGGAGACAAGAAACCTGTGTATGTGTGTGCTTTGTACACGATATCAGTAGCACGCTATCTTTGGCTTTTTTTTTACATTACATTACATTGGCAGATGGTATATAACTTAAAGTAAATGTGGATTGTCCACATACTTAAGATTTTGGTATTTTCCTATATAGGCATGTGTAAATATGTATTATTAATCTCATATAAAAGAAAAAAAAGAGAATGAAAACTGAGAAGATATTTTGGTATCAGTGTTTTTGTAGCTCTCTGATTTCTTTTACTCTTTTGCTCATTGCTTGTCGATGAACAGATATTAGTGTGTAGTATAAGATGCTTCATATTACTCTGCATTATTCTCCATTGCCTTTTAAGATCTCTAATGCCTATATATAATGTACATACATATATATGAATAGGCACCAATATTTATATAATAATATGTAATATATACGAGCACTGCACTGGTGGTGGTGGTGAGTCCAACAAAAAAAAGTCCTTCAGTTAACGGAACAAGAGAAGCAGAATCCACTTTACTCTTGAAACAACAACACACGCAGAAAGGAAGAGGATTCTCTCTATAATTTCCTAAAAGTAATTTAAGCCCTGACACCCCCATGTCTGGTGATTTTCATTCTCTCCTTTTCTCTCTCTCTCTCTCTCCTTCACTCGGCCTACATCCTCTTTTATGCTTCACCTTTTTTGTTTAACTACCTTCCTTGCCTACCTTAAATTGGGCTTTGAGCCAGAGAAGCAAAATTTATGGACCAACTGGAAACCTCCAGGGTCTCGGTGGTAATAATGCTTTACTTCAAGCCTATATTTCTTACCAGCTCACACTACTCTCGTCTCTCTCTCTCTCTCTCTCCTTGAATAACTACTCAACCTTTTCCCGAATACACTCTTTATTTAAAAAACAGATACAGACGAACGCACACACAAATATACTGTGTGTTGCTGTGTAACTTTCTGGCAGTGCATTTTCCACCAAAAAAACATATACATGTAAGCATTCATAGTTCCCAATCGTCAAGCCCAAAACCCACAAATACACAAGAGAGAGAGAAAAAAATAACCACGACTTGGTTTTTACACCTGCTTTCCAAAACATTTCCACTGTTTATGCAATGAAAATCTCGTAAGAACAGATATTGCCTCGCGTCCAATAAATTACACTTTGTCATATTAGGCGTTCCTCACTGTATACTGCAATCAAATGATGCTCACTAAAAACTTATCTCATATAGCCCACAACTTTTTCATATACGAATGCAATCAAGATGCAATTTCCGCGTACAAAAGAAACCTACATGCGTTTACATAATACGGTTTTCTTGGCAGTCTTTCCTATCAATAAAATTGTACCCATTGGTAGTATTCCTTCATAATGAGGTAAAAAGAGAGATAACTGATTGATCAAGTTATTATAGAATTCGTTTATATTCAACACAATATTTGCTTGTTTAACATGGAATATTTTTTTTGGACCCCCTTTGTATGTAAGTTGTTTTTATAATGCATTCGTGTTGGGATTGCCAACATATCAGTTGAGGAAGGTGACTACCTATAGTAATTTATCTTTATGTGTTTCTACTTTTGGGAAAAGAACAAAATAAATTAACGTGATGACGGCTGGTTTGTTCCGCTATATGTTTATGCTCCGTAAAATCCCCGTTTTAGCGGAACGGATAAGTGTAAAATATATATTTTATTAGAAAACCACGTAAAAAGGCAACCACAAGTTTTCTCACCCTACTCCTTGGCCTAAACTTTTTTTTTCAAATGAGGAAGCCCTAAGTTGTTCTGTTGGAGAAAAATATATATACCTATTTGGAGTGCATATACCTATGTACATTGTACATAGGTATATACATGTTGTACTGCAGCAGTTGAAAAAGTACAGCAAACAAGCAATCAAACATCAACATTATCTTGATAAATTGCTTTTGCTTTGGTTTGGATGTGAGATAGTATGAGGAAAAAGTTTACAAATCTTTGCAAGATGAATAGTACTGATACCAATGAGTTTGTTGGGTTACTACCCACAGTCAGGTTCCATCACGTGACTCATTTATTGGTTTTGATTTTAATGTAGTTGTGAAACAAACAATAAATTCCCTATGAATATAAATGTAACCTGTTATGCAAACTTAGACGAGGATTTTTTTAGTCACTTTTGTACATCTTCCGTAAAGAGTTTAAAATGTATTTTTTCAAATCCTGAGTGGAATATTGCTCATCTTGCAAATAAAATGGTGTATATAGTGAGTATGTGCCTGGTTCTATTTTTATGTATCTTTTTCTTTTTCCCAGAAAGCATTAATAAAAATGTAAGATTGTGTACATAACAGTTTCACAAAAGAAATCGTCCATGACACTTTAAACATTTCTCTCTTCTTTTTTTTTTTTGAAAATTTCTATCTATATCTTCTTTGGGTGAAAATTCAGTTTGAGACTAGGTTCTTTGGTGGATATTAAGTTCTAATAAGCAGAGTACTCACTGTGAGTGCATTTCAGCTTTTTTTGAACATTAGGTTTTCTCATGGGTTAGTTTCAAGACGACGATGTTGGGTTCGGTTATTGGAAAATCGAGCTCGCCGTTCCCTTGATGAGAAAGGAAGTGTTAATTTATGCGACAGTGATTTATTGTTCGCTTATTACAATTTGAGGCTAGTTCGTTGGGTTCTCCCCAGCTATTCTAGAAGATTTTTAGGGGATTATGGAAATTTTTTTAGAGAGTATCTTTCCTGACGAGAAGTTCTTAAAAGGATGCATATTACTATACATCTCTGCCTACGTTACTTTACCATACATGCATGGTGAGAGGCAGCTAAGCGTCTTTTGCTATCACTTATTAAATTTTGTTTAAAAAAAAAAGTAAAGCGATGCAACACACAACCTTTTACAATATTGTACCACCTCGTGTATTCCACCCACACACAGTCAAGTGATAGGAGTTGTACATGAAGGCAGAGAATAATGGCACACAAAAAAGAAACCAAGCTTTTGTCGCTCGTTCTCAAGCAGGGCGTTATACATAATAGCTGCTGTCACTTTCTACGAGGGAGGATGAAAGAGCTTTGCAAATCATATTCATGCAAGAATATAGCCAAAAGTGTACAGTAAAGAGATATAGGTACATATATCCATGCATAAAAAAGGCTCATGTCCCTGCAGAAAAATTAAATACAAAATGAATATTCACAAGTTTTAAGCTGGCTGCATAAACAACCTCGGCGGCGGATCCATCTCTTCTACCACCGCACATGAACATTGAATGGCAGACTTATATTTTCTACAAAAAAAAACTTGGAAAACTGGAACAAGCCACATATTATTTATGAAAATGTATTTTAATAAAAAAACCAAAGCAAGCTATTTATTTTTCTCAAGCATAAAAAAGGACTGCGATAATAGTGGCAATGGTTTTTGTGCACAGTTAGTATATTACCTCCAGAGAAAGAGAGAGGGCGAGAAAAGAAAAGCTACACAAAAGATAGTCACAATAAAGAACGGAGAAGCACGGCATTGCAATGTGATGAACTGAATAGGAGAAATTTTCGTACATTGTTACCAAACTTTTTTTTTCATTGAAATTCTAAAACGAGAGCAAGAGAGAGAGAGAGAGGGAGAGAGAGAAAGAAAGAGAAAATTTATATTCTCCAGAGAAGAGAGCAAAAACTTGGCCATTATGTTAATGCATGTATATAGCGTAATTTTATCCCTATGAAATAGGGATTTCCCATTCCCAGCAAGGATATGTTTTTAAAGGAAGAAAATTTATCAAATTTTCACAGTAGCAAATAGCATCAGCTTAGATTTTTGTGTGAAACAAAGTAAGAAAGAAGAAACTTGTTACATTTATTAATATTCCTGTATATTTTTTTTAGCATTTTAACTTCCGTATCAGATATGTATATATGTGTGTGTAATAATAATATATATGCAGTTTGTTTGGATGAGAGAAGAAGTAAAGTGAAAAAAAAGTTATAAAGAGGACTAACTACAAGAGGAAAAGTCTTGTGAAGACGACGAATAAAGTAAGAATATATTTGTTACAAAAGACGCATAAACGTAAAAAAAAGAATTAAAAATGTTTAATGTGGAATTTTTGTAGATATCAAGTGGGATTTTTTTTTTGTTTTCACTTGAATAAATGTAGAGGGATAAATGTAAAACTGGTACTGGAAAAGCACTCGACTGAACTTCACAGGCTCATCTCATCTCATCTGTCCCCCACAAAGCTGAAATAGAAACAGTCATCGAATATCGCATAAAACTAAAATACGAGATCTCGACTTTCAAAGCGAAACTAGGCCAAAAAAGGTTTTTTTTGTTTATGATGGGAGGGAGGTGACTCGTATAAAATAGGTTAACTACAAAGATCTGGTGTCTATAAGCACCGCAGTAATTTTTTAGTTAATTACATTTTCGATTGACTGTTTGTTGTAAATAAAGTAGGTAAACTTCATTATACTGTGGAATTTGAAGGCGATTCCCAAAAAAAAACTTCAATTCAACGGATGAGTAATGCATTTCTCTATTTACTATAAAGACTAAAATTCCGACCCCACCTCATAAAAAAATGACTTTTTCACTAAAACCATGAATAATGATAGTCGTCAATATAAAATGTTTGCTGATGCTGTTTGCTATAAGAGTGAATGTTGATGACATTGCTTCTCTGCTACTTTTACAAACAAAATTGTACATGTTTTTTTACCCTCTTCTCCTCAATGAAAAGTTTCAACCACACTGTTTACATTGTCATGTGACAAAAAATAAAATATATTGCACGAATGGTCATTCGAACAAAATGCAAAAACGGCAATAAATGTGAGAACAGATAAAGCGAATTCGTCAAAAACTGGTAAATTCGCAATTACAGCAAATTGTTGAAAAACAGGATTACAATATATATATTACCTAATTTTGCCTCAACCAATGCAATGCAAAATCACATTTGCTCAGATCTTTTTTTAAAAACAAAACAAGCCCCATGTAAAATATAACAAAATATGTTGTAGTTGTGAAACTATTAATGTGCATAATTTTAAAGGTCTAAGTATAATATATATATAGTTTGTTTTAGGTATCTATACAGTGTGACTCGTCAAAAGTTGCTTAATTAGTAAACATAATAATTAAAAAATAAAAATAAAATATAAATTAGGTGTGATACAAAATATATATTTTTTTAAATGTGTATATTTCACACAGAAAACTGGGAAATTGTTGTTTTTTTGCAAGGTTTAAATATACTGTCAATCAAACGAAATAATTATCAAACACATATTTTTTTACATACATAAATATATGTACAGATCAAAAGAAGTCAGATGAGATGAGATACCTGGTTCAAACAATGGCACAGCCTGACAATTTTAAGGCAGACGACCCTCTTGATATCTTTGTTTCTTTATATTGCAACTGTAGTAGTATGGCAAACTGTAAAAAGCAGCAGCTTTTCTAGAGAGTTCCTTTGTTTTTTGTGCACAGAAATTGGAGGAGGAAAGGAAAAAAGCAGGTATTTCAATAAAAAAGGTTTCTAGTTTGTGGTGGCAATAGTGGTTCATACTAGCAATAATTATTTTTTAAATTTTAACAAGTGTTTTTTTAGTTTCCTGTAAAAATCTCAAAAGGTACTGGCAATAATAGACTGATTACCATGTTTCTTTTTGAGGTGGGACTTATATAATAATGATGTTGAGTACTTTTTGTGACGTCTCAAAAAAGAACAAAATACTATACCTTACTATTATAGATAGCCCATGATAAAATGTATAGTACTTTCCGAATAGCCAGTGAAAGTACAACAACAGTTTTGGGTTCTTTGAGACATTTTAAATTGAAATATAAATCATAATATAAAGATTGTATACAAGTACGTACAGCTATGTATTTATATAAGTATACCTTATTTAAATATATTGTATTAAAAATGATACAATTAAGTTAACGAGGTTACAATTAATATAAAGTCTGTTGTAATGAAACTTAGAGTCTATTGTAATATTATTAAGATCAGTGATGATGAATGGCGAGTAGACCATGATAATACATTAAATAATAATAATTGTATGTACAAAAATTACAATTACAGATTTTAGATTCTTAAAACTTTTTAGTACTTTTAGAAGAACTGCGTGGATCCCTGTTAAGATTGCCCTTTTTCTTGCGGAGGGGCACCTCAAGAAACTCGACGCTACTACAATTTTTGGAATCATCCTGAAGCGAATGAGAGCTCAGATTGGCAGTAGGAGATTCGGCGAATGCAACTTTATTCTGCTTAGAAGTAGTAATAGTATTCCTTAGCATAAAATTGGTCAAAATTTTGTTTGTAGCCTCTTCAAACTCTTTCATACTTTCGCTTTTATGAATTGTACATTCATGCACAAATGGTGCTTCGTCAGAGGAACTAGTTGAATCATTTACACAGAGATTGGTGCTCATGGAGGGTGAAATTAAACCATCTTCTCCCCCTGCAACACCACCACCACAACAATCAAAGGTTTGATAGAACTCTTCCCCAAACTCATGCTGAAGTAATTTGAAGATTTTGGAAGGGAAGCTCGTACTAATTCGCCTCTGGTTTTGAGCTCTTACTGTGGACGCTTGGTTTCTCAGATGAAACTCATTTATTATGTCCGCAAGGAGTTGATCACGGTTTATAGGGGAAGTTGGAGAAAGTACACCAGATGAGCCCGATGGAGAAGAGTTGCTGTCTAGAGACAAGGAGGATGCAAGCAGATTCTTTATAGGCAAAGGTAGAAGACGACTTCGTCGGGCTTGGCTATCATTCATTTTAGTTGGGCTGGAGGCATTTGCAGAGTTATTACAATCATCATTCATTGCATTACATGTGGGACTTTGGCTATGATGATGATGGTGGTGGTGGTGAATGTCAGCGCTGCTGGCATCTACATTAATTTGGCAGTCTACAGCTACCATTTTATTATTAGATGTCATGTAGGTGGTAGGCACTCCAACATCACTGTCGTAATCAAATTCATCCTGCTCGTCATCTCTTCCACATTCATCTTGCAGCAACTGGAAAAGTCTTGAATGAGTCTTGGCACGCTGGTAACGCAGTGATCGGCGCTCTGACGCGGATCTCATCTTTACCCCATTGTTCTCCTCGACAATGGTGGCAGCAGTGGTGGATGTGGCTTCCTCCGTCTCTACCATCGATAATAACGAGCTCTCCGCAAATATATCAGATTTTGGTCGTGGCTTTTTCACCTGAGTAGATGCTGGGGATGAGGAGCTGCTTGTCGTCGTTGTGCCCTTTTGTATATTGTTGGATGCTGGCGCTTGCTGTTGAGTATGGTGATGCATTGAAGCATCTGTTGAACTAATGGTTTCGCCAAAATTGCACGATTCAATATGTTGAGCCTCTTTGTTATTATTACTGCTCACAAGAGCAGAAGCCATCCCTCGTCTATCTTTGGCAGCAGCTGCTGCTGTTAAGAGAAATTCAGTTTCATTCAAATCATTGTCTACGTCCGTATCAACATCAGAGATCTGCCTGCTGAGATCAGTCATCACTCCAGAGATTCCAGAGTCATCTTCGCTACCTAGGCTTAAACTTTCATGGAGAAATCTTTCAATTCTCCAAAGTAGATTTTCGGCACGGGCTATCCTGTCGTTCGTGAGACAGGTGCACGTAGTGGTGCTTGTGGCTGATGATGATGTAGTGTTAATGACGGCGGTGGTAGTTGTAGAACTAGTACATTCATGATGATGGTAATGCTCTTCTTCTTGATGGTGCTGCTGCTGTTCCCTTCCATTCACTGTTGTTGTAGTAGTAGTCTTTTCACCCACAGCTTCAGCAACCTCCATGCATTTCTCAATAGAAACTGGAATCTGAATGGATGTGTCGACTGGTGCTGTATTCAAATTACTACTTTCTCCTTCTTCCTTTTCAACGGGAGAACTTTTCAAGAGTGGGCTTTCATCAACAGTGTACACGTCTGAAGAGGCAGAGGCTGCTGCTGGTGAAGCGGTCTGCACAGATGGAAGAGTTGAAGTTATAATTTGCTTTTTTATCTCAGTTTTATCATGTCGCCCTATTGTTGTTCCACTACTCCTGGATGATGACTCATCCGAGTTTTCGTCGGATACAGATACATATGCAGAACCCTGCTGAATTAGTTTCTCTGCTTCCTGATTGGCTGTAGTGGAGAAAAGTAGTGAGAATTTTATCTCGGGGGAAGACGAATAGTCCTCGTTGTCTGTAGTCACAGTCGTGGCGTCAGACTGACAGGAGTGATTCAAGCTTTTCCGGTCTTTCACTTCATCCTCCTTTCTTTCAGGAGATGAAATACCGCCACTTCCCCTAGCCTCCATGCGGGATGCCTGCATACAAGCAAATGATTGATAATCGTCTTCGCCACTACATCCATTATTTTCCTTTTTGCTGCTACTGCTGCTGCTGATGCTGCTGTTACGCTTATGCCGGCCTCCTGACAGCTTTATTTCCACTGAAACATCAACAGACTCTTCTTTTTCTTGACTACCAGCCGTGCCCTCAATTTCACCATTATTTTCTCGCTTGGAGGATGATACACCTGGCTCCACTTGAGTTTTGTTCGTCCCTCCACCACCACCACCACAACGCGTCTCATCTTCATTATTCTCGAACTTTTCATTCTCTCCGTTATCCTTAGTCACTTCGTCCCAGTAAGACCACCAGGAGGACGTCTCTGACTCCTCGTGATAAGATTCAACCTTTCTCATCCGCATAGAAAAACTTTCATTATTTTCGCTCGTCCTCATTTCTACTTGTTCCGTAGAACGGTTATTGCTATTTCCACAAGATTTCCTCTGTTCTATTTTAATTTCCTCCTCATTATTACAAGTGGATGGAGAATGTTTCGTTGAAAAATTGGATGTACTTTGTTTTTGAGTTGGTCTGGGAGGAAGGGATGAGCGATCCCAGGAAGGGCCTGGAATTGAGTGTCTCTTGTGAGTAAATCTCTTTACTCTTTCCTTCTTTTCAACCGACGGCTTAATACCCGTATCGGATTCATAATCTTCCGTAATTTCGAAATTTCCGCTAAACCTACGCGGCTCAATCGTTCTTGAACTTTTTTCCCAAAAGTTGAAATCTTTTTCCCATTTGTAGTCAATGCTCTCACAAGGATCCCACTCGTGCTTATCTTCATTCAGTGTATTCATTTCAGCTTGTTCTTGCTGAGATAAGCCATTACTACTGTTTTCGTGCGCTCTACTCTCATTTTGTTTCTTTTTCCTTCTAGGAAAGTCTGATACAGATCTGTCTCTGCAAATGATTCCCCAAAAGCCCATATCAGCTTCTGAGTTGTTCGTTTCCTTCTCATCATAATCCTCCTTGTATTCTTGATTACTTTCTACTTTATCGGTATTAGTGGTTACTGTGCTAGGAGTGATTGTGGTGGTTGTGTTGTATTCCTCTTCTGTCTCTTCACCTTTGGTAATTTCGGCCCAAAAATCAATATCTGGAGCTTCCTCATCATTCCTCGTATCTTGCTTTCTTCTTTCATTCTCATTACACCCCTCATTTATCTTCACCGTTCTTGCTTTCGTTTCATCCTCTCTTGAAGTTTGCCTGGAGAGTGATAAGGTGAACGAAACAACTGGCTCATCGTCAGTCTCATCCACCGGAAAATCGTTACTTTCACTGACGTGATCATCATTTGCATTACAAGTGGTGGCAGTAGTGGTGGTGGTGGTGTTGGTGGGACTACGTGGCATTGGTTCATTAAATCCTCTACTTGAGGCTCTGCTGGAAGTTTCTTCAATCTCGCTGTCACCAACCATAACTGTAGTAATATCTTTGTAGCTCTTTGTTTTTGTAAAGCATAATTTCAAAGGGAGACGTACTGTTACAGCCGTGTCAATGCCTGCAGCGTCGTCGTCGTCATCATCATCCTCCTCCTCCTCTTCCATTTTATCATTGTCATCATCATCCGTGGAGGAATCCTCTTCACTAGTCGACGTGGTTTCGTCCTCCCGCTTAGAATCTGACGTTCCTCTCGTTGCATCAGACTTGTTCTCAATAACACTAACACTTGACAGCTCATCGGATGATTCCTCAGACTCATCTGATTCTCCGTTTGTGATTGCAGTATCATTACGGTTACTACGGCTTGAATTGTCTTCCCTGATTAAATTGCCACCGCTCCCATTATAAAAACTGCTGCTGTGTTTGTTTGCACAATATTCAAACTGAGCAGACGAGTTTTTCACAGTGGGTGTAGCAGCAGCACTGCTCCTATTACTAAAAATTGATGAGGATGCTCGTGACTCTGTGATTTCATCAATGGTACTTAGCCTATTTTTCTTGAGGCCATAATCAAGTACAGTGGACTCGGACGATGAGTTTTCAGAATGATATTCTTCAATAGTTAGGTCTCCGTTGTAGTAAAATGAGGCTTTTCCAGCTCGTTGCTGATCTTGTTCTGATACAAGTGGAGTCACATCCGAGTCATCTGCTGAGGAAGGAGTTTCCGGCTCTTCTATTAAAGCTTCGCATTTAGCTCACTACTATTATTGTAATTACCATGAAGCTCAAACTTTCTTTGTTGACTTTCCCACTGCTGCTGATGCTGCTCATCATTCTCTAAGAATTGAATAGGGAAATTTTGACTAGTCGAGGAAGTAACAAAAGGTTTGCTATTACAAGGGCCAGTCTCACGCTCTATCACTTTCTGTTCCGTATCCTCACAACAGCTTTCATATTCGTCGTCTGAGGAGGATGGTGATGAAACTTCCTCGTCGTATGCCCCTTTCTCTTTCTGAACTCTTTTCTCGTCAACATCATTACCGTTACCACTTTTACCATTGAGCTGATGCTGCTGCTTACACTCGGCAAATTTATCCTTCTGCTGCTGCTGCTCGATTTTCCACCTCTCGCCAGTAAAAACCACGCTATCACAGTCATACTTTTTACAAGATAGAGAAGTAGGGTTTCCAGGCTTTTGATTACATTCAGTCAATGGGTTCGTGTAAGGAGCTTTAGCAGCAGAAGTGTTGCCATTATGATTAGTACTATTATTATTACAGAGACTACTACCATTACTACTATCCTTAATACTGTCTACACTACAACTATTATTGTTCTTCATCTTGTTGATGCCGTCCCTATCTCTGCCCAACTTGCCCTCTCCGGCACATACTACATTATCCCCGTCTTCAATTACTATCTCTGGAACAGTTGATGATAATAACGATTCTGCAACTCGAGAATTATTTTCTATGGACGACGACGGCATCATCATCATCCTCCTCCTTCTGCTGCTGTTGCTGCCATTATCATCATCATTATTATTATCGTGGCCATAATAGCTTTCTTCTCCCACTCCATTCTCTGAGCAAAGAGATTTGTGTAAATCTGGCGAAGATGAGCTTTCCCTTCCTAAATTACACTGCTCTGCTCCCACCATTGTTTCTGCTGAGGAAGCAGACGAGTCCTCTGCTCCTGCTTGGTATTCACTAAAAGCGGAGTAGTCAGCGAATAACTCAGGTGGACAGTAGGGATAATTGGGATCCCAGCCTGGAGGATATTCATATCCAGTCATATCGTAGCCTGCCCAATAGCAACTTGTGTAATACCACCAGTAATACCACATGTATGTATATGGGTCCCAACCCTGGTCCATTACACCGGACCAAGGATTCTGAGAGTTGGGATTACCATCATTACCATTAGTACTATTATTATTATTGCCACCATTATGGTAAGGGTCAAAGGTTGCTGAACCACCACCTTCAGAGGAACAGGAAAGGGAAAGTGGATAGCTAGAGGAGGAATAAGATGGGCTCAAAGGAAGATTATTGGGATCTAAAGAGAGACATGGTGAAAGAGTGTCGTCATTGTATGAATCTGCAATAGTTTGCTCTGTCGTACAAGTTTCATCAGATCCCTCTACTGCTAGGAAAAAATAGATAGAGAAGAAGGAGTTAGCATTAGAATTACCTGCTTGCTATACACCATCACCTAAACAGCCAATTATTGTTATCGTTCTTTGGTATCAGGAGAAAATAAATTCTATTAAAAAAGTCCTTCAAGCTCAAGTACAAATACTTGCCAACGAAATGTATAGACTTTTGTGTATCACTGATAACAAATAATAATAATAATAATGAGGAACTTTTAACGAAAAGAATAAGCTTTAAAAGAACGTTATAATATGAAAATGTAGAAGAGAAAGGAGCGTATAAAAAGCACAAGTTTGCTCAACGAGCAACCATGAAAAATAATAATAATTACTTACAAGTCGTTAAAAGTGGAATGGTACAGAGAAAAATAACGTTATTATTATTATTATACCTGATGATATTTGTACCAAAAATTTATATGTCGCATTGGTATAAGTTAATTTTTAAAAGAAACTCCTTCACTTATAAGCATGTGCATGTCACCTCTTCATGCAGCTTTTGGAACTACTCAATTGGTTGGTTCATTAAAAATGTCTAAGGGTATTGTTACTCTTGTTATTGCTGGTATCCTCATTAAATTATCTCACCTGGTTGGCCATCTTCAGCAGTCATTGCTTGAAGTATCTTGAAGGAGCGGGATGGAATATTACTTCCCATATACTTTCTGGGCTCTTGCACCCTTTGTTCAGACGGAGGAACGTTGGCTTGGGAGCTCAACTGGATCTCACTCGCTTGGCTTTGAGGAGTTTGTGACTGGGGCATTTGTCGAATGGGAATATGGTGCGTTACCGGACCACCTCCACTTGGCTGACTTGCAGGGAAACCTGTGACAAGGTTATTACGAACAAATAAAATATTACGTTTACATAAAGGATGCAACTAAAAATACACATGACAAAAAAAGTACACTACAAAAACGGAAATAGTAGTTACTTTTTGGGTCACGTTCATAAACAGTACAAAATTGAAGGCACAGAAAAGGAGCATAGTTGTACACACAACAAGAGAAAGCGATTTAAGAAGCGAAACTAAGAGAATAGGAAAGAGAAAGTAGTAGTTTGGTAATTTAGTACAATATGACATTTATTTACTTGAAGGTGGCTGAACTGGTGCACCCGAAGGACTGCTCGGTAAAGCAGTTTGCAACGCTCTGAATGCTTTAGATGGGATATGACCTCCCATAAACCGTGGCTCGGCTGTTTGATGTAATGAGGACCCTTCATCCACTGTTAATGATAATCCCAAACAACGCAATAAAAAAATCATTTTATGCATTCAAAACAAGTTTATGTGAATGATGTGGAAGTGGAATGAAATACGTATTTATAAACAACTGTATAATACGTAATGGCTTGTGTAGTAAAAATGCTCTGAATTTCTTCTTTTTTTTCTCGTTTTATGTATGTCGGTGTAATAAATGATGACGCATGCAAAAGTGTTTTTGATTTGAGATTTGAATTGAAAAAAAGAACATATATTATTATTTGTTTGTTCTTTGGGAAAAATCATAATAAATTTAACACTTGAGTTTATATACTGCTTGATTCAAAATGACAGTAAATGAAGAGAGCAGACACACTGGACAACTGCGCAGCATTCCATATATGGTTTAAAACGAGGGGCAATCACATATCCACATGAAGTAATGTGTCTTTATACACACTTTTCATTTTGGTAAAAAAAATAGCAAAAGGGAAATGAGAAAAGATGCAGGCATAGATAAGAATGAGCTGATTTAAAAAAAATATTTTGAAGCAATCAAACAAAGAATGATATGAGCCATAAATTGGTTAACTTGGGCATGAAAGAGCGGGACTGAGACGGTTGACAGTTCATGTACAATTCAATTAGTTATGAAGGGTCGATGAATTTGTATTGCATTTTACACAATGGATGAAGCTGATTTATCACCATTTTAAGTATGATTGGTTCACATTTACATAAAACATGGGAAGAATAGAGTATACGTTACAATCTACTAGAGCACATGTACTACAGCGAAAACGCACACAAAAAAACACAAGAGGGTCAAGGAATGTAAGTGCCTACCGTTTTCAGCAGCTTGTTGTATCACTCGCAAGGATTTAGACTGCATGGGGTCTGTCATCCTTGGACTTTCACAGCGGATATTCATTCTTAATTAAATGAACATACAATAAGTATTAAGGTAATGTCAAAGGTAGGCATCCCTCATGTAAAAGACGTGAATAATTCTGAAATTTTGTTATTTAGAAATTATTACCTATCCACTCCCGCAGCCGCCTCTGCTGCCTGTCTTTGATACGCATCCATAGCAGTTTGATTAGAGTACATGCCTATCGGTGAGTTGTAACAAGGAGGTGGGCCAACAGGTCGCTTCATTGGGTTCATGAACGGAGTTGTAGGAGTTGACGGTGTCATAGCTCGGGGAGGTCTACCTTCAATCTTAATATCCGACCAAATATAGTATAAAATTTAAATTGAAAAGGGATCTTCATTTAAGTATGTAGATTGTTATTGTAACAACCAATCAAGATAAATTACTACAAGGCTAACCTGAATTGGTATAATCTTTGCCCCCTTTGCTCTGCCAGCTTCCTCCCGTTCAATTTGTATGGGAATGACTCGACCAAGATGAGTAGCAGCTTGACTTGGGGTCCTGGATCCTGACGCATTTGATCCTCCAGAGGCGCTAGATGATCGTCTACTATCAGCCATTCCTTGAAATGGGCTACCTGCCCCATCCATTTGGTCAGATTCCCTTCCCATCATAATTGGAATAGTCCTACTACCTGCTGGGGGAGTCGTCCAAGGTGGCATGAAAAATCCCGGGTGAACATACGGCGGTGATTCGACCTGCTGATTTTGCATGCGATTGTACGAGTTCATCCATGGTGTAGGGGCTTTGTTGAGTTGCGGGGTTGCAGCACCAGCAGCACCAGCAGAGGATGCGTTTTGTGGCACGTTTTGGATTACCTGAGCTGACTGTGGAGTTCTGGAAACGGGATTATTTCCATTTGTTGTACTACCACCGGATCCACTGGATGGCTGAGCATCAGCTTCTTGAGCTCCTATTGGGGGTATATAAAGAGAACCAATGTTCTGGCTAACTGCCTGAGCTTTAGTCTGTCCTGGTGATCTTGAGCCTAGTGGAGCATAATTTGAGACTGGAGACATAGCCTGAAAAGGTGGAGGAGGAGGTG
>JAITYZ010001256.1:0-20775 GCA_027744595.1 Paronellides praefectus | reverse complement strand
CGTCTCTCTTCTCTCTCTAGTAATATTTAATATGCATGTATGTAGATCAACATCGTGTAATGTGCATACAAAAACACAACATAATATATGATCAAAAATTATTTATTTATTTTGTTATAAAAATTGAATTTTTATAATCCTTTTGGTTGAACGTACGTAACGTAAAATAATAGCGCAAACAAATACGTATGAAGGTAAACTTGGTCTTGTTACGTGTATTTCTCTCTCTTAAATATGTTTACGGAAAAAGTGCACTGCGTACTATAATATGTCATAAACTAGAAAAATGTTTTACATGACGCTTATCACGTTGCACGCTGCTCCATAATTTGTGCGAGGAGCGGCGTTGGCAACTTATGATGCTGGTGTTCCTATTCTGTTTGATGAATGCCGCAGCATGCTCACAAAGCCAGGACATTTTCCTTGCATGACTGAGATACAAAATGACCCCTTTCCTTCCGGAATCGACAAACTTTTGACCAGTTATGATTGCCTCAGAATTTATGATGAAGTAAACAGATATATGTACTTTTTGAAGTATAGTTGTGTGTGTATACTGAACTAAACTGTTCTACTTTGCAAAACATGATGCCTTCAGATTGTTCCGTTCTCTTTTAGTACCTCCTCCCGAAAAATTGTATACATATTGAAACAACCTATTATCCCACCATTTGTCGTACCTGCCTTCAACCTTATTTTTGTTGGTATAAATGCATTTTTTATCAGTTATCGGTATTCTTTGGTTTTGTGTATATGCGCAAAAAAAATATATATGTCAACTGCAAGGCTGTACCAGTAGCAGCCTCTAAATTACAATTTATGACTGCGGTGGTGGAAGGGATGGATAATGCGCATGATATTTGTGTTGTACGTCTCGCATCATACAATTGAAAAATCACTGCCATTTTCCACTATTATTAGCTTGGCTTATGTTATTCCAAAGAAATCACTAACCATCACCAGATAATCGTTGGCTTGTCGTTTCAAAAATCCTGCTTTTTTGGCTTCCGTAATGCCAAATCAGCGAAAAAAATCTACAAAAATGATGCTAATGCTATAGCATTATGTGGATATAGATGAGCGATAATTTAGGCGTAATTGTCTGAGGGTATGGAGAGAAAAAAGAGAGTAGGTATCTAGGTATGTAGTCATCATGGTCACATAAATATTTGTTTTTATCTCCGGTTTGCAATATTGCAATCCATATGATTTGTGATACAGTGGTATAGAAAAGAAAGCACACAAAGCACACATGATCATGTACATAGTCAATGAGTCAATACCCGGAAGGAAGGAATTTGTTTTAAAAGGAATCACGTTGGTGCATAATATATCATCATCCTCCGCAGAGGAAGAACAACCTCGACTCTAAAGAAAACAGATTTCACACAACTTGTCACGTGAAAAGTAACGCAAAATAAGATATGCATGCACATCTTTCGTGTCATGAAAACATGAAATCGTATAAAAATCAAGGAAATACATTTAGATTCTCAGCAGCAGCAGCGCTGTGAAGGTGAATACCTATGTATTACATTTAGGTAACTTGTTGTATCTACAATATATCAATGTACCAATGTACCATGGAACATCATCAATGATTCAAATCAAGTTTCTCCGAATTTTAGTGCTTTACTTTTATTTTTTTATGCAGTATAAACACGTGTACTCATCATGTTTACTCTCTGGGATTAGATTTTTTAACGAACAAAACCAACAAAACTGTTTGTGGTTTGATTTCATAGCAAAATAATTTCGACAAGCCGGAAACACAATTTTCATTTAACTACTTCCAATTATAAGCACGCGTTAAATGCTAGATGCTCTTCAATAAACTTTATACAATTTAAAGATTTATTACAAAGGTCAAATGACAAAAAAAACATCATGGTACGAATTATTTATGTTGAATGCATGTCCGCATATCTATGTGAAACAATATCCATCTATCTTTACAAAATGGATAGTTTGAAACTTGGAGACAACCTTAGATAGATGGATAATATGATTAAATTTATCTGTTTAGTAAGTTCCATTTTATATAATGATGCTACAAAGAATATTGCATCGTCAAGCTGACATATATATGTATGTATGTATGCATACCTATATACAGATGTAAGACCACTTGTGTCTGAACTGAAAAGAAAAATAGGTTGTCTGTGTGGAGTGGGATGGAACAGAAATAGATTAATATACAGCAATTTACGTAAATATTTAGATGTTAGTTGTATAATTGTATAACTCCATATAAACGTACCAGCAGCAGACATATCAAGACTTTTGCCAAAGTTATTACTCGTCAGTGTTGTAAATACCTACGTACATTGTACATGTAACCTTCTCTCTGCTGCTGCTGTAAGTTAAAGTTTTTGTGAGACAACTATAGCACCGTTTCGTCTGTCTGCTAAAGCAATCGATGACCCAATAAATATTGAATGAGACCCTGTTCAAACGGACTTCTACTACTTGTTTAGTCGTCGCCGTTATATATCTGCTCATCGATGTATTTAGGTATAATGTGCAAAAATTACTCCATTTTTATTTTACTCCTATCCACTTTCCGAGTTAATTTTTATTTCAAGCATATAAAGGGAATGGGAAATCCTCCATATGAACACCATCAATAATGATCTCACAGCTGTCTAAAGTAACTAAATATACCGGTGTGTCGCTTAATTTGCAAGATTTTCGATAAAGACAAGGTGGAAAAAATATTAATACCGTCGGTCTAATTCACTTTCCCAAACTACGCACTTGAGAGGGACATGGGGAGAAAGGAGAACAAGAGAGAAAAGCTACCTTGTTGTTGTACACTACTGCAGTAGTCTGCAGAGTCTACATAAATATCCATTTTAGAGATGTGGGGAAAGCATTATCTATAGAGCTGCTATGTGATAGTGTTGATGATGAGACTTTTGGTAGGAGAGAAAAAGCTCGTTCCAGCCTTCAGAGGAAATTGTTGTTGTGGTAGGAAAGTTGCGTCAAGGGAATAACACTTCAAATTTATTTTTGATAACTTGTACACAAAAGCAAAAACAGGTCCTAAGGTAAGTCGAGAGTGATTACCTTTTTCTACAAAATGGGAAACTTCATTATGAGCATCCATATCATCCTCATCTTCAATCTTCCTTGCTTCCATTTAGCCCTCTGCACCTAGAGCCTAGAGGTATGTTATTATACCTGACATCCTGACAGCACCACCACTATACTACCACCCTTGTTGTGATGACAACAGTGCTATGGAATGTAATGTGGTAGGAGTAGTATACTCGCCATGTACTCCACTCTCTTGGATAACATCACAAGGATTTTTCAGCCTTTTCCCTTCATATCATCAACTACACAACTACCCAGACAACTAGAAAAACAGCTAAAAAAAGAGTACAATTCACAGTAGCCAGTGAACAAGCAAAATAAGGTTGCTAACATTGGCCAACATGGTTTTAGCAGTAAAATCGTGCAATCTTTTTTGGTGTGGTCTTGAAATGGGAGTCAAGGTTGCTTTAAGTCTATTTTTGTTGCCGTATAGTACATCCATTCAAATTCGGTACGCTGAGTTTGTGTTTTGGTGGTATGGTGTTCCCCACTCTGCTCTTGTAATAGTAGTAGTAGAAGTCGTAGTAGTAATAGTAGTGGTTGGTCTGTAGTACTCACTGATATCGCAATCACATTTTTTTACCACTGCCGCCACCGTTACAAACTGTACCAAATGTAGTACGGCCTCAGAGGGTGATAAAATTAAAGTGAGTTCCTTCGTATATATATATTTTATATAGGACGACGCGTATAGTTTTTTTAGTATTAACATACAAATATGCTTAGTTTTATTATTACTATTATGAATGAATTGTAGGAATGGTAGTAGAGATGCTATATATAAGCCTTTTCCAAATGGTTGCGTTTTGCCATAAGCCAAGAGAGAGAGAAGAGGACTACTGCTCACTACATTATTCGCCTGTGCTCATGTAAACTGCAGAGGAATGGACAGAGCGCTTATAAAATTTTAGCATTTCCTGTACAGATCAATATTTTACTTTGTTTGCATGTAAGCATGGAAAATAGGCAGCATAGTATGCTGAGCATACTATATAGTAATAATAGTAGTACATAGACATATACTACTACTACATATTATTATATAGTATCATTCCATTACATATTTACTTTGAGGCACATTTCTTTGCTATATTTTGGTGTGCGCTTTTTTGGAGGTTTTTCCATGTATACACAACACGTGTATAAGAACGTACTACGAATATATATATGTATGAACTCAAGCAATTTTCTATAAATCCCTGTGTAAAAATGCAAAACGTAGTTTTCAAGTTGCCTCTATAATGTTTGACCATGTAACACAACAATATGCACAGAATTATTATTATTTTTTGTTAAAAAAAAGGAAGTAAAAAAAAGACAAAGCGATTTTTTTGTCGACGACAAACGACGGTCTAAAGAGTCTAGGGACTCTTTTTTGCTAGATAGTGGTTCTTTGGCATGGCGCTGTGGCAGTAGTCAGTAAATTTGTGCTGTCATCATGATTTCTTCACTGAAGATATACTTGGTTTTGTGTGTGCAGTAGTAAATATTAAAAGTCATGTGTGCAGAGAGAGAGAGAGACAGAGAGTCAATATTAAATCATTGGGTAGTTAATCTTTTTTTTAACATAAAATAAAATATAAAAATGATTACTTAAGCAATGGCGTGGTCCAATTCGTATGTCCATGAGTTGGTTATCTCTGGATAGTATTGTCACGGTACAAAATGGTGCTCGTTACTTCTTACTACTTTCGTTAATGGGGTTGTGTGTACTTTTTCTTGTACAATTTCATCGGGACAACATGTTTAACCACCACATTTTATTTTACTGTGTGACTGAAATATTGAATATTACAAATATTGAAAATGTGTTTCGATTGTAAGTTAAGTGCATGTGGTGGTGATCAGAATTTTGTTATGAAGGAACGAGGAAACGAAGTAGTGCCACGTCTTGTGAGGATCGTTATGCGATATTAGCAAGACATTAGTTCTTTCTCCTTCTTTCGTGAAAAAAAAATTGTCATTGAATTGTCAATAAGCATTTAGCCAAAATACGAGGTTTGCGTGAATGAGCCAATAAAGATATTTCCTTTGGCTCCATCTCCATTTTCTCCTGTACTTGGACACGCTCTACTTGCTAATATTCTTATATAACTTTTTTTGTTGGATTGTGGAAACAGGAAAGAAAATATATAGGTAAATATATATATACACCATAAGTAGCTAGTGTAAAAAATAGTGCAAAAATATAAGTATATTAGCTTTCAAGTGTATAACCATATGAAAAGGAAAAAGAAACGTGGAAATGAAAATACGACTGTTGGAATTTTCCATTTGTCCTTTCGTCCAAGTTTTTTTTGTATTCTTTTTTTATACATTTGCGATTTTCGTGTTACTCCATTATTAAAGACATACTGCACATACTGATCACGGTTATTTTTTGTCATGATGATAATGATGATCAAAAGTGCTTCAAGTGCTGGCGTCAATGAGTAAAACGAGAAAAAAAGTCTGAATGTTGTTATTTCAATGACGGTGCTCATGAGCCACACTTGAATTTCGGGGACATTTTGTATTATTATTATTGTCGTGTTGAGGTAGTTGGTTTGGTGGAACTCAAACCGACAATATGAGAGGAGGTGTTCCAAGAAGGAAATAATTTTGATGCCGGGTTTGTTGTACGGCAGTTGTGCTTTATTCTCACTATCATCCGATCAGCAATCCGAAGAAAGTTGCATGCTTCATACCTCTATACTCCACTCCACTATAGTGAAAGAAATAGGAAGGGTATGCCATGGACGATATCATTAAAACAGGGTGCAAGTACACTACTTCACGCCATTCCACAATCACGCAAGTTTCTTGAGTAATTTACCTGGAGAAAAAAGAAAATGTGCTTTTTACACGATGACTATATACCTGAGTAACCAGTGCAGTGACGGAAATTCACAGGAATACCTTTTTAGTAATCCTACAATTTTTGCGTTGATTCCATTTGGCTATATAACGTCGTATGTCGTGACTGCGATAATGACGGTGAGCAAAAGCACGTTTTGCGCATACATAAAAACCATTCGCAACACCACACAAACACAAGAAGCATTTTTTAATCCTCTTTTGTTGTGGTTGTAACCATGGAGTTGAATTTTTACAAAATAAACTCCCTGCTCAGTGTAGTAAACATACAATATTTTTTTGAAGGCTATCATTTTTGCTCTTGAACTTTTACTTTCTTGTGTGATAATATTGAGGATAGAGCTTTGTATATTTATTTTTTAAGTCTTGTCCGTTTCAATGGTAAATTCAAATTTGAATGTTAAATATCTATTGAAGACAGGTATTTTCTTCATTACCGCAAACGTATTCAATCAAACCACCTCAAACCCACAAACAATGTATATATTTAGCGTCTCTATTTGCTTTATGGGCTCCGACCTGCTGTGCGCGTAGCAAAAGGATGGTAAATATGTAAAAATAAAAATATTATGTACTTGGTCAGTCAAATATCAAATATTATACTTGTCTTTTTTATTTGAATTTAACAATTTTTTATTGTTAGAATTGTTAAAATTTTGAATTACTTTCAAGGATGATCAAAATGGTCAAAATGAATACAAGGTGTCGAAAAAGGACGACGTTAGGACAAGTGCGACCCAAGTATGATTCGATGGAATCGTGCATGATGATATTTAATTTTTGTTTGCATATAGCAATGTACATAGCATCTCATTATTTTTTATATTTTCAATGGACAACCATTTTACTTAGGCATGCCAATTTTTTGTTTCCACATCCATGTGAATAATTTTTGCTTGTGCAATGAGTATTCAGTGACGAGAGATTATATGCTGACCTTTGCGTTTTAATTGTTCAATTAATTGATGATTTTGTGTCTGTTGTCTTGTTTGTGTCACACAAAGTAACTCATGTTTTGTATTTAAATTGTTTGTTGCAAAAGAGATAGCACACGTGCATTTTTTTCAGTAAATGCGGCTGCATACAAGCTATTTTTTTTGCTTATCACCATCATTATTATTATTATCATCATCGTTACTGCAATTGCATCAGTGAGCGTAGCACAGAAGCTCTGGGTTTTTTGGCTGTTATTGTCTCTATCAACCCAATATACTGGTATATGGTGGTATACTATGCGTCTTTAATGGTTATAAAATGTGCGAGAAAAAAGTCATAAAATGTTGTGTTTGGAGGTGACTAACCGATAGCTTTGTTTAAAGACTTGAACAAGTCGCTCTACCCATATGCATTATAATATGCGTATATTTTGATGTGAGTACGTGCTATTCATATTCATCTCCTGTTTTGTTTTTTAGCACGCCATACAACAAGACACACAGGATTGTTAAAAACGCAACAACATCAACAGTTTACCGCCACATGATAAGCACAAAACGCATACCTTTGTTGCAACTATCGCAACCCAGTTATCTCATCATGATCACATAAATAACCTTGTTGATGCTATTTAATTACAGTCGTGAACTTTATAGCTGGGTGAAGGGCTTTCCTTTATATATGCCATAGGTATCTGAGTATCTGTCTAAAAATTTAGTATCCAATGTTCATGAAGACACTCTAAATTCATATCACTAATTGTTATACTCAGGTTTATCTACTCCTTTATCAATGCACGTACCGTATGATATGTTACGGGTGGTTTCAAGATAACATTGATATATTACTAAAGAGTAATTTATTCTTGTTTATTAACTTGTTATACATATGAGTCTTAATTATTATGATGGGGAATTTCTCGTACTTTATTTATTACAAATATCTTTCGCCGACGCCGACCATTATTATTATTTTTTAAATCATTATTTAAAAACTTCCTGAAACAATTTTGTATTTTAGGAGAAATTTATTGATTTATGATCCAATTTTATTGCAAAAAGTAATGTATTGAAAATGCATTCTTCATGCTTGGCTGGTTTGTAAACAAACGAGCATGTGCAGATTAATTTTCATGTAGATTGTAAAGTATAAAAACCAAACCTCACATCATGCAAAATATGTATAATATTTAATAAATTTTATGTTTTATTGTAAATATGATTGTGGCTATATAACTTGTTATTGGCTATGTGGCCATTATAGCCAGGCTATATAATATTTGCTTTCGAATTCCCTGTTTTGAAGAATTGATAAAAAAAGTATAAATAAATAAGCTTTAAAGTAAATAGTTTGGAATATTTGAGTTGTATTATGTGTACATGTAACTAACTACCTAGCTGTCTATGTAATGCATACTTACTTTCCAAACCATTTATCACTCACGTCGTGTTATGCAATATGAAAGTGACTTTGGCTTCTTATTTTAATCACATCAGCAGCCCCCAGCAAAAAAAGTTGAAACTGATAGAAAACGTATGGAAATGAACGGCTTCTTCAGTAAAGAATACAGCAAACATTCGATAAAAACAAGTGAACTTTGACCACACTTATTATATAATAATTAATCAAACGACAATGGTTGTGGTTTGCGGTTGTTTTTTATTAAATAAAAATACCATTGTTACAATATGTCCAGTAGTGACCTCCTTCCAAAATGTATTACTCCGTAGTACGTATTAAAGTACTACAACAATATGACTCATATTATAAGAGTTGCTGAGAAAGTTTTAGTAAGTTGAGCTGACTCATCTTAAAGAGATTAAGTTATTGTGTTGTGTAAAACGCTTAGCAAATGACATCTTGGTTTCCTCCTCCACCACCACCCTTGTTTGCTTCCATGAAATTTTGCATCTGTCACATGTACATATAATATACAATACGAATAAATATTTATCTTATAAATTCAGTTTTTTTTCTCGAGGAAATACAAGTAATGTGAATTTAAGACGCTTGTCCTCTTATCGACGACTGATTATTATATAAATAGTTTGAAAAAAAGCTTTTAAGACGCAGCAGACGAAAAAATTATAGGTAGTATAATAATCATTTAATGTCTCCTTGAGTCTTGATCTTTGAAGTTATCGTCATTTTTTTGCGTTTAAATAAAAATGCTCAAGGATGTTCATGCAATCGTTGAGAAAACGCACACTCATCATTATACAAGAATTTGTCATTTATCTCAACAAAAATCAAGCCTGTGATAATATGTATTTTTTGATACAAAGAAGGAAAAATATTTACAAGAATAAAGCGACACACGGTCGTACGGGAGCAGAGAGCAACATGATGGTACCAACAACAGCGTGATTTTATGATAAAAAGGGTAAAGATTCTGCTGAAAATTGAATAACATAAAAATAATATGTGCCTATACATCAGTTTAATACTTCACATTTAGCTACTAAAATTCTATGTAATATCATGAATAGTTAAATAAAAGTGAACATTATGCACCAAGTAGATTTAACTGTTGAATGGGTGCAGAGATCGTAAATTCTGACCATACGTCTTATTTAATGTAACACCCAATTTTTTTAAGAGTCGTTCTTAAATAAACATATTGTGCGTTTAACTTGAAAATATGGGGTAGTCTGATGTATATAAAGGCTTGGTTTGTTAGTTTTATTTCATCTAAATCTCCAGAAACAGACCTTATCCTTCTCTCTCTCTCTCAAAAGATTTCTTTGTCCCTCCTTCCTTTCTTCTTGAATGCGTCTTATAAATCAGTTCATGCTCAGCAGAGATGATATTTTTTCCATGATATTTGCTTCTCTATACACTACTGTGTGTGTATACAATATACCATGCACAATACCATATAATGTACTTTGATAATGCTCTCAAAAAAATACTATTATAACAAACGAGAACATTATTATTATTTTTATGATCATGATTATCATCATCATCGTCAACATTTTTTTTGTATAAAGTACTGCCACACATGCATGCATCCAACTTTTTTTTCAGATCTTGAACAGAGTTTTTCAAGGATTCTCTCTGTGTCTCCTTTTCCATTATTATTACTTTTGCTTGAAACAAGATAAAATTGATTTTATTGGATGTTCTCTCCTATTCTCTTATTTTTAGTATTATGCTTCAATTCCTGTCCTATTCACTCTACGCAAAAGAGATTGCAATGAAGGATGAAGAAAAGCTTTCCCATGTATGCATTGCAGCGTCGTAGTAATTTATATCCCAATTTCCAGCCTTCCATTCATTTTCATCTCATTATTCCTTTTCAAATGAGCAAGTAAAATACTCCTCCTGCTTCTCATCTCCTTCTTTTCTTCGTCGTCGTCGTTGTCGTCATTCCATTTAAAAGTAATGTGAAATTGTCATGTTTAGCAATACATATTATTATTATTGTACATTTCGAATTCAAGAATTGTGAGATTGCCACATGTGTGTGCTTTGATTTCAACATTTTCGAGAGAGTATCATACAGAAACTGTATGTATATCCTGTTGTTTTTTTCTGATGGGGTTCAGTAATATGGGGGTGGTGTCACACCACTGCACTGGTGTGTATGTCTTATTCTATGTAGCGGCATGCTGCTATGCGAGTGACTAATTTTATTTGAGAGCAGAACACGCATTTTTATATGAGAATCTCTTGTATTCTCCCAAAATTCTAGAGTCTTGTTATTTCTTTTAACAAGTCTTTTTATGAGATGGAGAGTTGTACAAGACAAGAAGTGACGACACTTTTATGTGCTTGCTGAATCTCTTTCTTTCTCTCTGGAAAATAATATCGGCCTAGTATGTTTTGCTCCTCCGCCATGCTTAAAATATACATAAAAGCTTGTGGGTTTGGTTGGGTTTGACCTTTTTCATGAATGAGAGTATCAGTTTACAACTCGACTACTACTACCATTATTACAACCAAATATACTATACTACTAACTATTATACACCGAAGAGACTACGAGTTATCCTTTTGCTTCACCATTTTATTTATTATTACTAGTTTTTTTTAAAAACATAACTTGAGTGAGTGTATTCTTTATTCACCCACCAAAAACAGATATATATTTTAGTATGCTTTCCTTTTGGTATAAATCCGTCTTTGACTGGTTCAACCATAGCTTTATATAATATATACCATCATTTTACCAACATATATACAACTTACCAAAATGGTACTTGAACTTATGCATGTGCGTTTTTTTTATTTTAACGTTGGCTGTAGAATTGTGATGTCGCTTTTGTTACTACCATGTATATTATTATTATTATATATTCCCCGAGTTGAATTATCTTGTGTCGAGATGCATTAAAAGATTCAGATTGCAAATGCTCATTCCATATTTCATTTGCTTTTACCATGAAATCATGTTGTTGGGTAGTTTAAGGCTTTTGCTCTTACTCAACTTCTTGGTCGTCTTCTTCGCATTCCGCTCTTTGCATGTGTGCCTGTGACTACTTCTGTACTCCTCCTGTAACTAGAAATGAAAAGGGTATATGAACAAAGAACAGAGAGAGAGAGAGAGGCAGAGAACCTTTTTCCAATCTTACATATTGCACGAGTTATACCTTATGCATTATATCATTTGCTGTTTCGATTTGAGTGAATTCCCTGCTCTTCTCAACTCAAGCTGAGTAAGTAAGGCAGTAAGCAAAAGGGTTATAGTCAGAATAAAATTGGTCTCTGCTGAATCTGCTGCTTGAGGAAGAAAGTGGAAAGGAAGCCAAAACAAGAATTTTTTTTTCGACTCCGACGTCGGTCGTTCATGGTAATAGCCTTGAGTAAATTTACTGTTTTTTCTTGTGTGCATCCTTGCGAAATTTTTTGGGAGAGAAAAGGTATTTTTTTGTACATTTAGGGTCTCCCTACTTTGTTATATATTGCGAACTTAGCTGAGAGAAATTCCTTGAGAAAATCCTAGGCAGAGTGGTTGTAGATGCAGTAGTGTAAAAAAAGCAAAACTATAACAACACAAAAAACAAAAAACCATGCATCAAACGAACCTTTCTCCTGGAGAAATTCTCCAGAATGAATTATGCGAGCAGAGTTATTAAAGTGTTTCTCTCCGCAAAACACCATTTGATTCCAAGTTATTAAGGGATAAGGAGAAAAAGGAAAAACAGGGCTCTTGTTGTTGAGTTGTACTTTTTTCTTTTAAAAATGTAATATAAAAAAGTGTTTTCTCGGTTTCCTTGCAGTCTTAATGGCAACTCTAATTGTTAACGGCCGCCATCACTTACCGATGAACCAAAAGTTGTGCAATCAAAGGAATGTGGACAACAACAAGACTATAGGACCTAGACCGCAATTTTACTAAATTACAAGTTCAACATTTATGGTGAATGCACTGATTGCTATTGCTAAAAGGGACGTTTTGTTGGAGATACTACACAGTAGGTAGTGGAGTGGAGCAGTAATAAAATTATATGGGAAGCAGTGGGAAAAAAACAGTTACTACAAAACAATAAGTTTGTGTATAATATTTTTTTTAACCAAAAGTTGTCCCAAGTGTCGTAATGTGTCATGTCGCATAAAGGAAGGACCACGACATGGTTTTCAGCAACCATTAACGTTAAAAACTTGGGGAAGTCGAGTTTCCCTCCGTTTGGTTTTTATGTGAGTGTTGTTAGTGGTGGCAGTGCACCTGTATAATTTTTTAAAAACAGTTTTAATAGTCGTTTGTACTGGCTAACGGCACCATCATGGAACCAGGGACAAGTCAAGTCGCAAGTAGTGATCCCCCATCCTCATCACATCATGCTGGCAACGAAATGCCGGGTTCTTCAGACGTCTCCAATTCAGCCAACGCAGCTGCTGGGGGCGGAAGTTCCTCTGTCGGTTCAACTCGAAGTAGCAACTCCTCATCTCTGAAGTTTAGTGGGACTGTTTCCAGGTTTTGCGACTATTTTGTAATTTGTGGCCTGGATTACAACTCTGGATTGGAAGTTTTACCCTCATACGAGAGCGATGGGAATTGTAAGTATTCTTTTTTTTCATATAAAAAAAGTTTTTCCTTTTACCTTTTTTACACAGAAAATATTTTTTGTTTATGTTTTCCACAAGGGCATTTTAGCTTTTAATAATTTATAGCTACAAGCCAAGGATTTAGTCATGTATTTTACTTTGCTTAATCTAGTGACATAATACATTTGGAAATTAAAAAGTTGTTCTCATGAAAAGTAGAGCTGACAACCTTTTCCTTCTGTAAATGACAGTTTTACTTTTTCATCCTTGAGTTTTAGTTATTTTTTTTGGCAATGTCAACATTCATTTCAAATTTGAATGAAAATGTGCTACCAGCAAAAGGCATCCGTTTCCTGACGACTTTATCTATAGAAACGGGAAATGCCAAACTGTTTTTTTTTGGCAATGTCAACATTCATTTCAAATTTGAATGAAAATGTGCTACCAGCAAAAGGCATCCGTTTCCTGACGACTTTATCTATAGAAACGGGAAATGCCAAACGACAGGGTGGACTTTGAGTGATCGAATTCAAAGTTAATACCGGTGAACAGCGTGAAAAAGTTGGAATTAATAAGTTTGGGAGGATTTTTTATATTTCATGACATCATATCCACTCCATTTTCAAAACTTTTCAATATACCTTACCGTTACAAAACTTTTGTAATTTTTACTTTGAGCTAACAAAACCAATCATCATCAGAGTCGAATNAATTGCAAAAAAATTACTTATACAATGACAAAGTGAGGTACAAATGATATTCATTTGAATCCATTAATATATTATTTTGTTTTACTTAAAAACTATTTTAAATCGGTTCCTTTTACATATTTTTTTTCTGTTATGGAAATACTGAACACTGACAAATGATATTCAATATTTTAGCATGTTATATATATTTACGTACGTCAGGATATATATAGTCATGGTCATGGTTGAAGAAGCAAGTAAGTTGTGAAATATATGCATTTACTCTACAGCTAATGCGTCTGAACTGAAACATAGGCATACGCTAAAGTCCTATAATCTTGTCATGCATACATTTTATAACTGGCAGTAAAATCAACGCCAGCCAACACTTTTCTTCGCGTTGTATTCTTTGTTAGTGTTTTTTATTATTATGTGATTTATCAATCAAGACAGCTCTATACGCTGTAAAATACGCACACTCTGCATTTAAATCATTTTTTTTGTGCATGTGAACGAACAAATGATATAATAGTTAATCATCGCTACCATCATAATACTAATTTATCAACACCAAACACAAATGTAAGCTATGAGTTTATTATAATTGGTTTGGAAGCATATATATGATTTGGATGCAAGTGAATTTAAATTTTGTGCTATTCACTTAATTCATTATTTACATAGTCTAGTGCTCATAAACAGTTTTTTTATAAGGCTCTGCTGGTGCCATGTGTTGCAAAGCGTGAAATTGATTGTTGTATAGTGGTAGGGTTGATAGTCAAGCGGCGGCATGTGATGATATGAAGAAGGAGATGATATGAACATTTACAATGATTTTTGGATGTTAAAGTGTAAAATAAAAATAATAATAATAACAACACAACAATGGACGCCTTTTTTTAGCAGATTGCAACTCAGCAGCATCCAAACGTCCTCGTGACCTACCTCCCTACATAAAACTTGAAACATACCTAAAGACATAATATTATGGAACGAATGCATAAAACAACGTGAGCAGATGACGTTTTTATTGATAAAAATGTGTTCATTAAATGAACTTCATTTTGCTGAATGAACAATGACATTTTGATTTGCTTTCATTTCTAGCAATTGAGAGATATTATTATAAGCATGAGTTGATTGTCTACTTTAAATTAATTAAAGGGCGCTGTAAATAAAAGCTTGAGTGAATTTGTAAAAGATTTAATTCAATTTACGTGGATTGATGCTGACATATAGAGAGTATAACATAAGATCATTAAAATTGTTTTTTTTGTACTCCGACAGATGTTGATGATGTTGTTGTTGTAAGGATTGCTTATGAACTTTTGACATTATTTGCTGTGTCCCGTCTCCTCGTAACTTCATATTATGAGGCATTCCGTATTTGAACTTCATTTTGCTGAATGAACAATGACATTTTGATTTGCTTTCATTTCTAGCAATTGAGTGATATTATTATAAGCATGAGTTGATTGTCTACTTTAAATTAATTAAAGGGCGCTGTAAATAAAAGCTTGAGTGAATTTGTAAAAGATTTAATTCAATTTACGTGGATTGATGCTGACGTATAGAGAGTATAATATTAGATCATTAAAATTGTTTTTTTTTGCACTCCGACAGATGATGATGATGTTGTTGTAAGGATTGCTTATGAACTTTTGACATTATTTGCTGTGTCCCGTCTCCTCGTAACTTCATATTATGAGGCATTCCGTATAAACAAAAACAGCTCGGCATTTTATTGTGCGTCATTTTCTTGTTCTGATAAAATCGGGATTTCATTATTTTCTTGGTTGAAAAACATATTATTGGAATAAAATATGCACGTTTATGTACATGTACGTGTGAAAGTCAGAACAACACATTTTTTCTACAGAAAAGTGGTTGGTAGAGTTTTACAACAAGCCCAATGCCATTCTAAAAACCATACATAAATATATGCAGGCACTCTCATGAAAGCCAAGTTGATATATAGGTACACATGTTTTTTTTTTCATTCTTTTCTTTAAAAAAAAGAAACGAATTATGAAAATAGATTTGTAGGTTAGTGCTATCTTTTAGCAGAATTCTTGGCTTTAAACTGCATCGAAAAGAATTGCGTGTTCCAAAATCTTTTTTTTTCCTCTCGGATTCAACACGAGTCATCCTCTTTAATTTGGTTCAAAACTTTTTGTTATTCTCTTCATCTTCAGCCCAATAGTAAGTCAGTAAGTCACCAGCAAATTCATGCACTATCTTATGTATTTTTGTATTTAACAAAAGTAAATCTTGCTTGAACAAAAAAGCATACACACTTATTATACATCCTTTTACATTGCGTAACTCAGATTCAGCAGATCTCAAAAAAATAATTACTTGATGCAAGCTCTCTGTATGTCCTGTTCAAATTAAAAGAAAAAACGTGCAACTCAAACTGTTCATATTGCACTTTGCCGTTGTTGGCAATAATAATGAGTATAACATGAGTAGTGAAATGATTTTTATTTTATCAAATGATTACAAAAAATTAGCCAAGTGTGCGTTAAATGATTGATGAATAGGCAACAACAAAAAAAAACTGGGAATTATAAAAAAACTGAATGAGTTTTGATAAAAAGGGGAAAGGAATTGATAACATTGTTTAAAAAAAAATTAACTTCTCGCACTCGAGTCAGTAGTTCATATTAAATAGCCGTGTAATAAAACAGCATCAACAACAATGCATTATGTAGTCATTTGAAAACAAGCAAAACGTTTTTTTTGTTTGCGTGTGTTTTCTTTTTCAGGACACATGAAATTTGTCTTCCTTTTACTTTCAGCAAGAAAAAACTTCCCTTTTCGAAAATATCTCAACACATTTCATGTACCGTCACAAAGTACACCAGTAGTGCCTGCAACAACAACATCAACAAACAATTCAATACGACACGCTACTACTAATTTGCTATGGTCACGGAATGACTACCTATCTACCCAAAAACTATATACTGATTCTTTCATCGTCATCATCATCATCATAATTATAATGTGTGCACTTTTATCTAAAGTAAAAACTTGTGATGCATGATGCTTAATTTCACTTTGACATACATTTAGAATACCTACTTACAAATTTGTACAATGACACAAAATGTAAATACCATACGACTTATTTGGATTCCGCTAAAACTGCTTGCGATGTATGTGCTGTAGTTATGTTCATGTGGATATTGTTGATGATGGTAAATCACCATTGGTGATAGTGACAAGTGATGAGAGAGTAAGTTCCTTTTTGTTTATTGCCATGGTAACAACGACAACTGCTGATTATCATTTTATACGTTGATCCATGCGTCTATTTTTATCTGGTGGGCTGGTTCACGACGTCAGTTTTGTCTCTAAAGATTAAAATTTCATTGTGTATGCGCGTATCCAATTTTGTCTTATTTTCAGCATGAAATGTAGTAGTAACTATTGTAGTAGTTTTAATTTTAATGACGATAGACAATAAAACAGGGCAACAAAGCACATTTTTTATTATTATTAGATTCGTCTACACTAAAAAAAACTAATGCAGCAGCGCAAGGGTATAATTTGCAGATATCAAGTCGCTCATCATTCGTACCAAAATGATGATGATTTAAAAAACAAAACTGTAACAAAATCCCATTTTAGTTTCAATTTGCTCGCTTTCAGATTAAATTGTTTTTATGGTTGCTGTGCAGCTAGAATGTACAACAAAAATAGAGATTGAGCAGGAAATAATGTAGTTTCTCTTAAATTATCTTAAAAATTACAATGTTGGATCCTTAATGCCATGTCATCATCAGTCTTCACATCAGCACAACTAGCCACTTATGTACATCCCATCTTTGAGGCAATGATACGAAACAAAAACCTTTGCATATGTATTTTTTTTGCTTGGAAACAGAAATGTGAATTTTAGGTGTTTGTACTAGGTTTAAACACAGTGACGAAACAGGAATGCAGTGCATATAATAAATGTCTAGTATTAAAAGTTATTGTAAAACCCAAGTGACGGATGTCATGAGCACTGATTATTGATCAGCGATTTTTTGTTGCGTATCAGCCGTGTATTTAGCCAAGTACAAACAGTGATCGTGCTACGAAAGTGCAGACGGACGTACGAATTTAGAAATCTTATCAACCAGCTTGCGTCGATTCGCTACTTAATAATTACACATGTCGGTACATGTAATAAATAACGTTGCGTTGGTGTATCTTAAAGAAAAATGAGTACCAGAAAGTTTGATCATAACTTGTACATTGAAATTTAAGTTCATATAATCATATCATCATTAAAATGACAACAAAACAGTAAAATTATTAAGCCACCACAAACACATTTTTGTGTTCCCGAAATTGAATTGAAAAAAAATCACAAATTCCAAAAAAAAACCTTGCGAATTTTTCAAAAGGAATTTGGAATGAGCAAAAACGTTGAAAAGGTTTTATTTTCAAAACCTCCCTACTGTTCAAAATTGTCAAATCTGGCAGCGTATAATATACACTGCATTATACTGCTTCTCCGCTCTACTAATGACTAACGAGTTGATAATCATGAGAAACTGCCATCTTTTTTTCATCATATCAATAAGGAAAGGAATCATCTACCAAGATATTTATGAGCATTAGCAATTTATATGACAACGAAAACATCACCGTTCTCAGATAGTTGATTCCCTCCTTTTTTTATTCATTTTCATAATGATAATTGTTGAACGCCTGACTAAACACGCATGCATGTATGTATATAGGTAGATATGTAGGTACTGTAAAAGTAAGATCCCTAAGATACCTTTGCAGTATCATTATCATCCCCACCACCAGTATTACGCAAAATGAAAGTTCCAATGACTGGTTGTAAGAAAAATTGCGCAAGAATTGTCGAAATTTATACATAAATACATTTTTTAGTTTCATGGTCTGATGTGATCTTTTTTTTGTACAAAATTGAAAGTAGTAGTAAGTAGCTTGTTTGAGCAAATTTGTTGCTATATATTTAAGTAACATCAAAATTGGTTTAAAAAACCTTGTGGTCGTCGCTTGTGGTGAAGGTATGGTAATATCGATTCCAATTTCCAATAATAACATGAATACTTTATACTTTATGCTATATAGTAACAAATGATTTTTTTTAAATCTCATGTCTCTCCCCAGCTTACATTAAAATTGAAGAAAAAAAAATCAATGAAAAACTATCAGTTGGCATATAAATTTGAAGAATTTTAGGAGAGAAAAAAATTGTCATGAAATATATATATAACGCGAGATGTATTAAAGTCATAAAAAAGTAACATCTGCTTTCAAGACTACACATTAAAATATTTCGCACATACACTATATATTTTTTTGAATAAAAGAAGGGTAAACCTCAAGGTTGATGACTGACTGAACTCACTCAACTGAACAGGTCGCGAATAAACACACACATTTTTTATGGTGAAGCAGTCCATGTTTCCTGAAACGAATGTGCAACGAATGAATGAGCCATGTTTTTGACTTTTTGCGCTTGATGTTGAAAATGTTGAAGTTGTTAAATGTTTTCATTCACATGCCTAAATGTTTTGATTTTATATATCAAATCAAATCCATACTATTATAAAGCATAAAATATGGGATGGTAAAAAAAATCATGAAATCAGAGAGGATTGTATATGATGACATTAATTAATATAACAGTTATCGTCATAGTAGGGTGATGGTGACGGCAAAGCTGTTCAAAAAGCTGTGCAAATCTGCGAAAAGAGTAATCACCAGAAAACGTTTAAAATTTATTTCTTTTCTCGACGTTCACACTGTGACGATATATATATTTCTCTCAGAATATTCTACATTTGGGTTATGCATAGTATGCATTGCATACTATTTAATTTAGGTGTAAAATGACGAATCAAACGTGCATAATGTTTTTAGTCATCGATATTAATGAGTAATGAGATTTATTCTTCACACTACCATGAGCGTGGGAGCGGACCACGGGTTCATTATTTCGTCTTAATTGGCTAATATCATTATACTATAGTTCATTGATATGCAAAAATAATAATAATTATGTTGTCGTTATTTGCAAAAATTGTTGTGATTACCCCTTATTTTGAATTCGGAAATGGGTATTGAATTTTACTACAAAACAATTATGTAAAATAATTGTCTCAAACTCAATTTTGAAAAAAAAATCAAAGCAAACATGCACCAAAGTTGGTGGAGTGGCGCGTACTTACAAAACTTAATATTTTTTTAGCACAAAATGTATGCCTTGAACACTGGGCGTGTGTAAATAATATTAAGTTTTTGTTACTACAGTAGTACCGTGATGAAAAAAAAAGTTGCACGAAATAACACGGATTTCTTGACATTAATGGAACGACCTAGAAGTTTACACTTCACATGCGTTACTCAGGCTTCTCGTGAAACATTGAAAAAGTTGTTTGTGTAAACTGTAATATCTGATATTATTATTAGCTTTAAAAAATTAGTCTTCTTGACACGACTTCCTATGAAATCCTTTGTACAACTTTTAAACTGCAAGCAAAGGAGGGCCCGTGAAATTGT
The DNA here is from genome assembly GCA_027744595.1 of Paronellides praefectus. NCBI lineage: Eukaryota > Metazoa > Arthropoda > Collembola > Entomobryomorpha > Paronellidae > Paronellides > Paronellides praefectus. Next base: position 667 of record JAITYZ010001256.1, on the reverse strand, counting down.
AACGTATCTGTGTGGCTTGATATGGCTCGATAACAAATTACTACATTATTTCCTTAGGGGAAAAACGGCTGTAATTTACCCCACAACACATTTAAAAAAAACAACGGTGTCATTGTTTTTTGCTGTTTGGTGACACACAGACACCAAAAAAAATTATGTGCCTGTGTTGCGTGTGCCATTCTTTTAGGCTATGAACTGCAACCATCATCATTACGATAATTATGGTGTGTAGGTAGTAGGTAGTATGCTTTAATAATAATGTCACTACAAGAGTATGTTTTTAAGAAACAAGTAAATAAGCTCATGCTCGGTTCACTTGTTTTTTTTTATAAAAAAAAATATATGCCTTCTCTTGTGAATCATTTTTGTGTTGACGAGTTTTTTGTTTTAATATTTCTTTGATATAGACGAAACACTCAACTGCACGCCGTTGGAAAAGAATGATGATTACTGTAGTTTTTCTTCTTCTTATATTTTTGGTTAAACTATATACCAGTTTGTCAAGTACCTCGCTTTGTGTTAACCTTATATGTTTTCGAATTTATGCATGTCACTTCCGACTTGATCTTTATGAAAAAAATGTAGTTCACAGTTTGTGTTGTGATAATGGAAATATGTCCTCTTTTATGCTCTTTCTGCAAATGTAAAATGAGTTGATATCAAATCA
>JAITYZ010001255.1:0-23821 GCA_027744595.1 Paronellides praefectus | reverse complement strand
CTGAAATCTGACCGCATGTTACTGAGTGCATTGAAATATTAGTAGGTATGTATTGTACATAATGTACATATTGCATTGTTCAGATCTTCAGATATCAGGCTCAGATCACTAACATTTATTTACTTCTTTTCCACATAACGTGTGGATCAGTGTACATTTTGTCTTGGATGCATTTTATGTAGATTTGTACGTATTGCTGCAGTTAAGGTCGTTCCCAATGGACAGTAAGTGTGCAGGATCAAGTCAAGATCCAAAATGAAATGAAATATGTACAACATAAAATACTTCTGTACAAAAATTAAGTGGCAGTCTTCATAATTGCATGTTGATACACTCGCATCATGCGAGTCGCATGGTCCAGATTTATTGTACAGAGCAGAAGTATAATCCTTTGTCTGCTGAAGTGTCGCTCGTTGCCAAAGCTTTAGGGCTAGGAAACTGCAGGGTTCCGGACATCCTGGTTATACTTTATTATGCCAATCATAATTGAGTCTCCACATAGTGCATGCATGAATTTTTTTCAAATATTTTAACTGTAAGTGACAGGAACAACATTATTTTTTATATACTAGACTCTTACCGTATCCTTTGTTTCGTTTCAATGTACACAGGATCATTGTAACTATACTTTTCAGATGACTAACACTAACTTGGATATGATAAATGTTAATAAACGTAGATAAAAGATCAAGTTGGATATACATATTATGTTCATGAGAGAAGTATTCAATATAGGCGAGAATACGGTTATTTTTCTGGGCTGAATAAATATTTATTGGTTATCATCACTCAGCAAACGTAATTGAAGCGTTTAATAAACCAAAAATTTTGATTCAAGCTACATATATTGTAAGCAAACCGATTGCAAGTGGCATAGATAGATTTTGTTGGGCATTATAATATATGAGCTTGATGATTTTAAGCTTGCCAGTAAACATTGCTTTTGTAGGGTTTACTTGTGTGTAGAAAGGATTTTGAATGAAATTAGCTTAAAAATTAAGGTTGAGTGTTGAAATGTAGATCGTGTCAGGATTAAATAACCGCTGCTGATTTGCTTACTTGTTTGAATCACTGCTCAGGCTTGATTTTCATGCTCTATACTATAAGCCGGCTTCATATTCAGCAAATTTGACAAGTTTCATGAGAGCTTATTAAGTATTAAAATGAGAATAACTACTTGCTAATAAATAATACAACTTTCACTTCCTTTTTACTGCGTTCATGTTGTTATTATTGTGGAACAAACTGTTTTACTATGAGGAATCAACACTGGGGTATTATTTTAAGCATAACCTGTTATGCATTGGAATGTTGTTGCATGTATGTATATAATGTAGTTCAGAGAGTACAAAACCTAAAAACAATTCAAGGGTAATTTTGTCCTGACTCCAGCAGACTGTAAATATTTTGAAGTCAAGAGACTTTGTGTATAAGCCATAAGCATATTAGATCGTCTAGCAGCCAAACACATTCTTTATGAAACCACATCCAACTTGTAGTATACAGAAGACAGGCAAACTGTTGACGTTCCACAATAATTGTTGTGGTAGTATAATAATAATAACCTTCAAAATCTGCTGAATATTAAGTGAGGGAGTGGTGTTTGTAATTTGTCAACGAGTTGTGTAGCCAATAGGAGTTTTTTTAGACAGAAAAGGGTGAGAACCTTCCTCACTCACATGATCATGTAGTCATTTATCCAGTAATAGCTGGAGGAACGATGAAACTGTGAATGAACAGTTTAAAATGTTTTGTTACTTTACTTTTATTTTGCACATGTCACTTTTTATCACGTACGCTGAATTTCATCGGTCACAAACCAGCATCTGGAATGTAAAACAAATGACAAAAAGTAAAATGAACTTTGAAGAAAAAAAATCCTAAAAGTAGAGCCTATTCATTTAAATTTAGAAAGTATTTTTTACATGTAACTGTGTAGCATCTCACTTATTGTAAATAAATTATAAATAGAATACAACGAAATGATTCTTCCTGAAAATAATAAATCAAGTGGAATAATAATAATTATAAGAAACAAGTAGTAGGATTCTGTTTTATGCCAAGAAAGATTTTTTTTTTAACTTTTACGAATGCCTACATTGGTATATGTATCTTTGTATAGTTATTTCCTGCTATAAACAATGTTTTCATTCTTCTGGTTTTATGTTTTCTATATAAAATGGCTCATAGGGTTTTATTTAAATTGTTCCTCAAGCCTCATGTCTACAAATTTATTTTTCTAGGAAAGTACATAATGGTGACTTTTCATGATACGGTGTATATAGCAGTGTTTTTCCATCATAATCTCTAATTTTGCAATGTGTGTCATGTTTATGATTTTTTCCTTCAAGTGATCGAAAACAAGATAATTCAGAGAGAGTGCACAACAACAAAAACTGTCTGTCAAAACTTTGGCATGCTTCTGCGCTGAGAAAAGTAAGCAGAAAGGTGAATGAATGCTCCAGTTTTTCTGAAGCGTAGCTAATATATCAAAAGAAGCCAACCTCAAGAAGCTAAACAAGGGGTTAGGCTCGGGTTGCGTGAGTCAGGAGAGTATGATTACTAGCTTCCAGGGAAAGTCTACAGCTCACAAAATAAGTTTGTACCCTATAATTTTAATGGGTATTCAAAAAGCATGGAAATCGACCATCGCTCACTCACGCTACATATATATAATAGGGCGCTAGAGAGAGAGAAAGAGAGCGTTTTGTTTTTCCGTTTTTTCATTTTGTTGACACACTTCACTTATTCATATGTTTATATCTTTGCTGTTTGGAATTGGCAAAAGAACCTGGACAAGCGCATCGGAATTACGGTAGGCAACTTTCCAAAGGTTTCACCTACTACTACTACGGTAGTACGGTAGTATTAATTGTCCATGCTGCTGGTAGACAAAAGGGGAGAAATAGATTTTATAGGTATATGTTCAGTAATTCATATTAGTAGCATGTATACTCCAGAGAAGAGGAGTGTCGAATGTGTAGTTGACCTAATTTTGCGATTGAAACCCAAGGATTCCCTCAGTCTAATACCTACCAGAGAAGAGGATAGATTATAGCGTGCAATAGTGTATTTTGCTCAAGATATTTTCGACAACAAAAGAGGGGGATTTTTGCAATTTTGCTGTATTTTCTAGGATACTTTACAGCATTGCGGAAGTGGTTTGGTTAAGAGTGAGAAGAATCTCGCACGCAGCATCTGTTTTTGGCATCACATCACAGTCAGGACGTGTATATATATGTACCTAGTATTACCATTTCTTTCTGAATCTCTGCCAGAGACATGAGTGGAGTACAATTTTTCCATTGAAAACACATCTTCGTAAGTGAATATTTATCATAATACAATTCACAATCTTATTAAGGTCTGGATAAACCATGTACCTTATATAAACTGAAATTTAAATAGAGGAAAAGCATATATACCTACATACCTACGTGTATACGTACTAATATTCCTTTTGCTAAATGCACAACTACTATGTTTTGGTTTTATATAAAAATTATATTATGTATTTAGTTTAAAAAAAGGAGGACAAGTCGATATATTTCTTTCCTATTGTTGTGGTAAATGTCCTTGAGGGCTTTCTGTTTGTTGACAGCGTGCCTGGAATTTAATAAAAGAGTCGAGTGTGTGGTACCACGTATATATCTGCTGCTGCGGTATAATAGCGTTTTGTTCACTTCACGCTACAAATTTTCAATTCTAGGAAGAAAACTAAGAATGAATAATCCAAATTATCGTAGCATTCTATTATCATACAATGAATCACGTATATATTATTATTATTTATATTTATTTCCTAAACAAACATTGCCTCATCCTCATTAAACACCACAACAAATGCTATATCTTCCTTCCTTGAAGATGATGTCAGTTGTCGATGCTCATATATGAACTAGTGATAATACTTTTGCTTCCCGTATTTTAATTTACATAAATGATGTGAGACAAACTACGACAATGATTATCAGACGAAATTGAGATCACTGGGCAAAATTCAGGGAACTGCAGTAATTAAGAGCGTGACAAACGAGTACGGAAAATGTTTGTACATATCATGGCTTATATTGTGAGATCATGAGAAAAAACACCAATGTTTTTTTTGTAGATTTTTGCAGAAGATACATACGTAGATTAAGAAACAGCAAAAGCTTCTCAGAATTCTCGTCGGGGCGAACAAAACATATTGTAGTTTTCTTGAAGAAAAGAACCCTATCATCCACCTCAACATATATATAATATTTCGCAATATATATTGTCACACCACAGAGTAATGGTCGTACCTAACGAAATCGACATAATACAAACGCTCAAGAAAAGCACTATAATAAAATGGCAGCAGTAGCATATTATGTATTATTACGGTACGGTAGTGATGTTGCTATTATACTCTTAAAGTGGTTACTTGCTGGATTATTGGTAGTATGGAAAGAGGTTTGTTAAACTGCTGCAATTATGATCGTACGATATACGACGCTGCCATATTTTTTTCAGTGTGTTTGCTTTTGCAGCATATATGTACATCATACACTGCAGTAGTAGTACTAGTAAGTGATGAATCTTCCGTAATATATAGCGTTTTTTTCTTCTTGGGCTTGGGTTGGGACTTTTCTGCATGTATTGCTGCTGCTGCTGCTGCTGCTACCATTTCACTACTTCGTCAACTCTTTTTTGTTGGCTAAATGACGGAGGGTTCAGTGAAGCAGCGATGTAAGTATAAGTATTAGGGGCGATGGCGTGGTGTACAATGTCTCCATTCCTTGCCCAGCTTTCTTCATATTTGCATCGCTTGAGTCGGTAGTGCGAGCGAGAACTCTCATGTCTGCTTAAGAACCAAACAACATAAGGCCAAAAAAGCAGCAAAAGCAAACTTGAAAGAGCCACATCATATTATTGTAATATCGTAAAAGAGCACTGCGTCGTATGAGACAAGAAGAAAAAGTAGTAATACTACAACTACTGCACTGCATAAAATATATTATAATAAAAAAAGCAAATCGTGGACTTCGACTTGTTCCGTCGTGCTGTGTGCAGCAAAAGTGAATATAAAAGCTATAACTAAGTTCAGAGCGGAAAACTTTTCTCATACTTTCGGCTCACTTGCTTTACAGCATTCGTCTACTCGACGGACAGGTTTTTTTGCTCTTCTCTCTCACTCACTCTCCTGAATCTTGTTAATTTTTTTTTTTGAAACAGTGGCACAAAATCGTACCGTATACCCTGTGATTGAAATTAATATACAAAAAGAACAAAGATAATATATATTTAATTGGTGCAAATTATAGTCAATTTTTAAGTAAAAAAATACAAAGAAAAAAAAATTAATACGGAAGAAGACAAGAAATTATTATTACTCGCGACTTGTTTTAAAAAAATTTAAATGAAAATCTTTTAGTAAATGATAACATTATTAACAAACAGTATTTCAAAGCATAATACTGAATTGTTCCATAATATTTAATTGGTAATTTTGGTCAATCTGATTATTGCAAAACTCTCGTAACGGTACTATCAAGGTCCAAAAAAAACATCTTCATACCATTTTTACCGCTCAAAAATTTACCAGTGTATAAAGTGACAAAAAAAATTCGAAACAGATTAAATTGAACATTTCATACTAAATTTGCTAATTTGTACTTGTCTACATGATTGTATTAGATTCGAAAAATTGTCTCAGATAACTAAAGAGGAACTTGAAGTAACACTATCAAGAAGAACATTTGTGCGGTGGATTTAAGATAAAAGTATATAAACTGTATGTTTAATAACGCGCTTTTGAAGTGTTTATTTGTACTGTACCATTGTACCTGGGATTGTGATACGATATACGTAAACTTTGAAAAGCAATCCTGTTTTTTTGATAACTTTTGAATTTACAAGAATTTACAAACCGTGCTTTCTCTGAGGGAGACAGTGTGCGAACTTTAGTGAAAGTTTTATTCATTTAAAATACAAATATCCGTGACTTATTCAAAGTCTTCTTATATACCAGGCCATTTGCTATTCCGATTGTAGTGTACTTTACACACTCATCTTCAGCAGGGTACTACTGTTGGTGACCACTTCGATTGTGCACTTTGAAAACCAGGAAATCAGCATTAATGATTGTAACAAGCTACACCCCGAATATAAAACAATCAGCTCCTCCAGCAACAATGTCTGCGCTAACAGCCGACACGCACGGGGTCCATTGTCAAGGGCCCACTCTATCAGCATCTACCTTTGCGAGTCCCAATAATAATCGGGACGTGCGAACTGATTTGCTCGATCAGAATACACTTATAGCCTATGTCTACTGCTTTATTAAAAACTTTATTGGGTGAGTTCCAAAGTCCATTCTCTATTTCAAGCGTCTAATATATATCTTTCTTTTCATAAAAAAATATCTTTTATACAAAAATGTTGAACATCAATGAAACTTGTGTGTAGGCTTATTTCGTACTTGAAAATATAAAATATCGTAGTCAACAACTGAACAAAAAAATGTATTAAGTAATGTGTAGCATCATCATCATCATGTGTGAAAATATTATTTGCAAACTTCGCACTCACATTCATAAATTCACAAACCAGTCTTGTTTTCAAATCTGACGTGTTTGGAATGTTGATAATATGTCAAAGGTCATGCTGAAAAATATAGCAAGCATTTAAAATATAATATGTAGGTAGGTATTATTATTATTTTTTACTTTTACCAGCCTACAAGTAATCTAATATTATATCGATTATGTCATCATCATTTCATCTCAAACGTTTGCTGGGTGTTTTTAACAATCAGTAATTTATTCACAATGGATAGCGTAAATTTTTGTTCGTCATTTTGCTTACATCAAGGTGCTAGTTTTAATCATCAACATTTAAATTTGATATTCTACATAAAACCNTTTGCTGGGTGTTTTTAACAATCAGTAATTTATTCACAATGGATAGCGTAAATTTTTGTTCGTCATTTTGCTTACATCAAGGTGCTAGTTTTAATCATCAACATTTAAATTTGATATCCTACATAAAACCATGGCCATGATGACGACTATAAATTATATCATACGACATTGTCCGCATGAGACATATAGTACATGTATTCATGCTTTGTTTACAATTTTAACGATAAATATTGTGGTTGGTAATTTGAAACTAAAAAAGCGTGACGTTTTCCCCTATAACTNGTCCGCATGATACATATAGTACATGTATTCATGCTTTGTTTACAATTTTAACGATAAATATTGTGGTTGGTAATTTGAAACTAAAAAAGCGTGACGTTTTCCCCTATAACTTGCAAGCATGTGGTTGCATAAAAAACGCAGATTTACTGTTAGAGCGTCATCGTAGAAAAAGCATGAAGTAATATTTTGGTTGGTGTTAATTGATGACTCAAATGTGACATACGAGTTTAGCTAATGCCTATATGTACATACATACATTCAAATTTCCACAAAAGTTTCTAGTCTCCTGGATCATCATTAAGAAGCATATTGTAACAATATAATCATAATACATTTTTAGGAAATTGGGACATTTTAATAAGCCTTTTCACTTTTCGAATCGAATCATGAATTAGTATGCATTTTGGAACGGTGGAATATTACTGCATACAAACTACAGTAATTTAGTTGACATATTGATGAGCATGAAAAGGAATAAAAATCACTAATTATTATGATTCTTTATATTTACAGTGCAACTGGAACAAACACTGTGGCCATTGATAACAAGATTGAACAAGCCATGGTAAGAACAAATTTTTATTCAATATTTTGCTTATTTTCTCTTTGCTTAAAATGATTTTTTTTATAGCAATGCCATTAATGCCTTGCTTTTCCGATTAATTTTTATTGGTTGTCGTTATAAAAAATATTCCGATTTGCAGAATCTTGGAAAAAGCTCATGGACCATTAAATATTCATACCTATATAATAATATACATATTGCAAAATATTGAGAAATAAAAATATCCTCATTATCCGACTGAATCTATGGCACTCTTGTGGAATGTTGCAGTGTTCATAAAGTTGTTTGTGAGTTTGATAAAGATAAAGTAGAATTTTTTGAGTGAGGAAAATAATATATATATATATGAAAACTTTCATTACTAAATACGTCCAAGTAAAGACATTTTTGATGTATTGATGTGTACATACATCATCAATGAGATTGAATGGGAATATGTAGGAAAAGAAACTGGATTCGATTTGGTTTCTAATCTGATCGAGGTCAGGTCGCGAATAAGTTGCGCGTTATGCTTCATGCAAACAGTAGAGACATTATTATTAATTCATACGTGATCTGATCTACAATATTCAGACTGGAAGTTTTCGTCTCACAAAGTTTGAAAGTATTATGTATGTATAGTCAAAAGGTACTGGCGTGAAAAGTTATTTTTAACTAGTACACGTATCAGCAGCGTCTGTCATTATCTAACTGAAATATTTATGTAGTTTTTCCGGGAGTTATTTATTAGACTTTGTGTTTATACATCGATAATAAACGTGTCTGACAAAATATATTTTTTTGAGCAGCTGAACAGTATTTTGTTTTCCAAACATATTTTTATCAAGAGAAACCAAATCGAAAATAACAATATTGTTTATTTGAATCACTCAACTGCGTATTTTAAAATTTAGTATATTCGTTTGCGGAATTAAAATAAACATTTGGTATCATATGATATGGACTATGAACTATCCTTTCGTATGGTTTAAGATATGCATACACTGTCTTTGTTTCATCAAACGCACCACCTATTTTAAGGCCAAATCAAATAAACGTTAGTGTCTAAATATATGTAAACAAAAGAAGTTATGTTGTACGTTTTTTAAAAATCGAAGGATTTTGAGATGTTCGAGTACAATGTCTAATTACCAACATCATCATTTTGTATACCACGTAAACCACCACACGCCCTTGCTTGCTCTTTTGCCAGACACACTGGCGTATAGACACTCATTTCTGTTAAAAGCACAAAATAAAATACGATTGGGAAGTAGTTTTTTGCTGCTGCTAAAATAAACTTGGGATTTTTCATAACATATGTGTGTAGAGTGAGAGTCGAACCAATCGCAAAATATGTAGTAGATTTTTTACGTGTTAAAATTTTACAGACATTGGTGGTGGTGAAGTTCTATGCTAAAAACCTTGAACATTTGACTCAGGTCAACGAAATTTACATTATAGGAGGTTCATTTTATGCACATGGAAGAGACATACTATCTTATATTTTCATGCTTGAAATCCAGCATTTCCAGATTACCTATATAGATCACAATATTGTTTAAAAAATGTAGGGGTAAAATATATCTGTAAATTGCTTCATTTTATGTTACTTGAAGAGCATCACAAGTCACCCGAGCAAAAGATTTTCTAATACTTTTGCACACATGTATTGCAAAAAGCAACGGTGATTAGTATGCCGTCGGTTCCATGACGTATGCACATCTTTTTAAATTGAAAGTTGGTTTGGGTTACGCTACGTCGTTACGTGTGTATATAAATTGAGTATTTTTCAGCTGAATTGACAGCAAGGAATTCAGACAAGATGGCAATCCTTTTTTTACCATGTCAAAGAGGTGCTATTGATATTTTTTTCGTGAAAGAATATTTTTTTATTAACAACTATTAGATAAGAAGCCAACTCATGGTGATGAGATACAAACCAATTTTCGTACTCAACTGATCAAAAAAGTACGCCCCAGCATAATGTGAAACTAGACACATGAATTGCAAGAAAAGTCAAATTTATTTATAGAATACGTGAAGTGGAAATAATCGGGCATTTTCGTAATATGTATATTTTTTATACGGTCATATTCACGAGGATTCATAATATTATTACTTATTTATAAGTATTTACACATGTGATCACCATTTTTTTAATGCTCTTTTCCATATGCATATACCTATGCATATTTGTGCTGTACATCTGATTTCAACTCAATCTTTCAAGATACGACCGTGAGGAGGCCGGCGGCGCGGGCATCAGGTGTGAACGATAGAAAAATTCTCACACAACAATTTTTTTGCGGTATCTTGAGTTTGGGTGTATCACGGAAAAATCAAGCTATTAACATGAGAATCTTCATTACAACTTATTGTTTCGCGTGACTAATAAAGCATGATGGGAGCACGATGTGAAAATGTGAGCAAAACAAGTGTCGAATTTCTAGTAGCACTTTGCCCGTTTATCCGCAGTCATTCAATTCAATATCCTCAAATCTTCCTTGAGTAACCAATTTTTGCGCTCCTTCTGGACAGTCTGGTTTTCTTCAGGACGATGGCTTCATGCTCTTTGCTCATGTTCAAGCTCAAACAAGAGTTGCTTATGTGTGGAAATGCTAATCATCCTTCCCATATTGATTGTTTCATCCAAACTTGTACTGCTAGAAAACAAATATATACAAGAAATTCGGCACAAAATGCCGTAACCCATTACGATTAATGGGTATTATATATACAATTACACTATAACTAATAGAGCTATATAAACCGCACTATCTATTTGCACACTCATGCGCAAGTGAGTGATTTACACGTGATATGTTGGTGCATCTTCTTGTCTGTTTATTCGGCTGTGCTCAAGAAAAGTCAAAATATTTTTTTGATGCCACAAGAATAGTCGAAAATGGTTATTAGTAAGGAATTTTGCGGTGGTGGCATATTGGTAACAAACAGCATGAGTGAAAATTACTAAAAGGAATGTGATTTGTCAGTCAGCTCTGCTGCTGGTGACAGTGGTTTTAGCATGATGTCAGAATTAAATTCAATTTCTTTATCCACTTAGCGGATGAACTATAAAATTAAATACTCTTTTGTTGAAGTATTTAAAAAAAAATATTTACTTTACTTGTTATCAAAAGAAAATACGAAACTTTGTCATCATTAATATTTTTTTTCTTTACTCTTTCTTTAAATGTGATATGTGCCACTGTATTTATGTAATCTTCCTGTTTTTCGTATTTGAAGCTCTTCCTGTATGAAAGTTAAGGAATTGTAGGTAAAGGAAATAAACATGACTCATTTAAACATCACCGAATCAATAAATTTGCCACGAGTTCAAGAGTACATGCTATACAGCTGTAGCTTTTATCTTGTGTAACATTTTCCATATTTTGTCAGCTTTTCCGTGCGATGCCACACGTTAACGTGTCGGTGGTATTTGCGAATAAAATGTTGATTGAGTAATATTGATATAAATAAAACCAAGATAATCCGAAAGAGCAAATTTGTTGCAACTATTTAGGTTTTGTATAAACAACCATACAGTGTATTTCATTTGAATGTACTATCTGTGTGTGCTGAAGAGTGTACAAGTGGTAGTTTTACAGGCATGACTTTTTGTTCTCATTCCGAAAGATTACAACGGGATGCACAATTTCAACTAAAGAAACAGAAGAGGAGGAGGTAGTAGCAGTAGCAAAGCTACTTGACTTTTGCAAAATGTATGTACGAAATGAGATTGCGAAAATGTTCTTGACCTTTTTGGAATCCCACATCGCAACATCAGTGGTAGCGTCTCTCGGTAGTAGAAACTCGAGCGTACGTAAAAAAAGGAAAGATAAAAAAGACAATGCGGGCAAATAAGAAGTAGGTAGACGTACATACCTACATACATAATGCATACGCTCGCGTACGTATATGATAGACATGCAGCCAGAGAAGTTCTAGATATTTTTTCCCCTAGAGCTGATGTTGTATTGGTGGTGGTGCAATATATATATGTAGACTATTCGACAAGGAAAAGAGTCATGCGTAAACTTATATGCTTACTTTTGCTTTCTTTCATCTCACTACGACATTTCAACAGAAACACCTTATTCTCTTCTGTGAATTCAGCTTGCGTTCGCAATATACCTAAGCCGACAAATTTCTAGAGATTCAATAGGGATCTCACGCTACAAAACTTCTTATTTGAAGGGGCTATACGGTATTCAAAAAACATTTTTGGATGACGTTCCTGTTGTGCCACCATCTTGTATTTTCTATTCGCCAGCATATATGGGGGCATATGGCTAGTGAGTGACCATGAGAAAAAATATTTTCCAGCTAAACGTCACAGGCTAAACGACCGGGCAAGTTTACCTAATAAAGTAATATGTGAATTCTTCCAAAAATGAAATTATACGCTTACCTATCATATCCTATTATTAATGCATACGTACATAGTACAGGCTTAACTTGCAACTACAAGAGTGACGATGATGTCGGTCTTCTTGATCAATATGTAATGTTTCTCAGTCTCAGTTTTCAAAGAAAAGCGTAAGACCTCTTTTACGTTATTTGCGTCAATTAGGAAAGTAGGTATGAAACTTTGTACCAGTACTGGGCCCTACATTTCACAGTTAATTAGTGTGGCTTCTCTCACTAAATCTGGGTTTGACTGTCACTGTCATTTGTACTTGGAGGCGGTGTTGTAAAACTATTTTTGCTCTTTAGTATCAATGTACGTACATTTATCATGGTTTGGCTAAATACAGGCGAATTAAATCAATAATAACCATTAAAAGCAAAATGCCTTCATTAGTCGTAGTTGTCTAGTTGTTGTATAACAAAAGAGTGTTTTAAGTAGGAAGTACGACGTCTTTGAAACGTGCGGCAGGAAATGGAGACTGAGTGAGGGCAATGACTACACTATTTTTAGTAACATGACATTGTCAACTAATTTGTGACAATGCGGGGCCAGTGTATGTTAGTTGAAATAAACTAAGGTAAAGGTTATGGTCATGGTCATTTTCATTCTGCAAATTTACAATAGTCAATGAATAAAACACGTAGAGACACACACACTCGCAACATCTCATTTTTGACGCCTCTTTGTTTTGTCGTGTGTTGTGGCGTGTGTGTGTGTTACTATGATATTTTAATGTGACTTGCTTTCTTCGTGTTGCTTTGGTGATAAAAATGATAATTTAATTACTATATTTTAACTTTATCCTTTTGTGATGTAAAAATGTAATTAATTATGCATGTGTGTTTAAAAAAATTAGTTGCATTAAGTCAGGTCATGTTTGCACATTTGTTTGTCCAACCCAGTCACTAGTAAAAAATATAATTCTTTTTGTTTAAAACAAAGTTAGTTTGTAAGCTTGTTTGTTAAAAAATACGAAAAATAGATTCGGTAAAACAAGGATTCTTATCAGATAGATGTGGTTGAGGGATCAGTAACCGTGTGGACATTTTTGTTTTTGGTATGATGAGGATGTATACAACGCACTAGCTTTATTGATTTCCTCATTCCATTTTATGCTCATTACTTCATTTTACATTACTGTTGTCGTACGACACTTGTCTGACAGCTTTTTGCCAATACTTAAATATGGAATTAATTAAAATGGAAATGTGTCTTAACCTATTCTAGTCATTATGTGATGCGTAATTATCCTTTTTCTATTCATTTTTTCATACGTATGCTGTACTTATTTCTAAATATGTACCTTGTACTATAAATCATTTTCACATTTAAAATTCAATTACACCCAGAGTGTGTAGATTTAGCAAAAGTCTAGCATTAAAAAAAACTTGAATATTTGTTTAAATTTGTAATTTGTCTCTTGTAGTCAGTTTTTTTGTTAGCGTGTAAAGCAACTAACATTTGTATAATATTCCATTGTGTGCGAAAACATTTGCATGTGCATTATCATGTATCCCAATCCAAACTACTACAAGTTTTTTTCTCTCTCAAAATAATCAACTGGCAATCATGTTTTATGGTGCTAGTCTCGCTCAAACAATACTCCTAATGTCATAATTTTTTTATCTCTTCTAGAATAATAATGATCACTGTAGATTTAATAATAGTAAGGATATTTTATGAATTGAGGAAAGTTTGACGAAAGGACCTTTTTGTATCTTCATTTTTATTCATTTCTTGGGTTGTTCAATCTTGCGTTTTACCAATAATAAGTAGGTAATTACAATTATTATTACAAGTCGTTCTTTGCATGTTCAGATTAAGAAACTACGCTGCAAAATATGCTGCTTTTTTAATTTGTGAAGCATCGACAATAAAATAAGGTTATTGCTACGGAGGAGTAAAGTTTTGGACATTGAAAATGCATTTATTCTTCTCTTGGTTAAAAATAAGTTATCCAGATCATGAGTCACGAGTCATGAATAAAGTATGAAATATATAAAATCTGTTCAATATAGCAGCAATCAAAATTATTTTAATGCTTTCAATATATTTCGCATTTGGATCTTTTCAGTTTTGAAAAGAAAGAAGATTTTGAACGATAACTAGTCAGACAACATTCTTATTAATTCTCTGGCATAACATCACACTATATAGACAATGATGATGATGACGACTAACTACCTATATATAGTTGCGTCTTTGAGACCGTAATAATAAGCGTGTCACTCCCTCCCTATACACTTGAGTTTCATTAATAATATATAAAATAAACAACCTGTAAAAATACAGTGCGGTTTAACTTTATTTTGTGTTATTATTATCGCTGTCTTCAAGACAAGTAAACAAGTCTTACCAGTTGATAATTTTCAAGGTGGAATATTATACAGAGTTGCGTTGGGAGTTACAAAGAAAAAGATAGGTTTTTATAGATAATTCGCAACATCATGCAAATCCGGACGGCTGAATGAGACACGCTGCAGTTCTCTCTGTCAGATAGTCAGCAGATCTGTTCATTGCATTTATATCTATTTCTTGAGGATCCTCGTCATGATTCATTTCATTTGCTACATTCCAGCAGCCACTTCTTTTTACAAATGGTAAACTGAATTATTGCCTTTGTGAATAGAAAGGATTCTAAAAAAAACCAGTGTATAATAAAATTCAGGTTTTATTCTAAAAGAAATAAGCAACCTCAGCAGACAGAGAGGAGCAACATATGCATCATCATAATATTACTTACATGCACTAATAAAGATAATGGAGTGTGGTTGGTTGGTTGTGTGTGTTGTGTGTTGTTTCCACATCACATCGATACAGTAAAAAAATTGCCAGTCTTGTCCTCGCGAAACCTTCAAGAGTAAAGTCAAGTTACTGAACAATTTTTTATGTGTGTAGAACATTACTTTTATTATCTCAGAATTCTCAAATATTATGCATGTATATGGCATTCATGAGCTACGTTAAAGCCAATACTCACGCTACTACATTCGGGGATGACGACGCTCAGATTATGATGATGATGATGATGATGATGTGACGAGAATATGTTTAATACACACACACAAAGCGAGCAAAATGAATATCTGATTATGGGAGGAGAACCACTTTTAGTTTTGTTGTTACTACTTCGACTACTTTGGTGTTATTTCATCTACATCTACATAACAAGTCATAATAGCTATATGGTGTGATGGCGATGTGGTGTAACGAAGATAGATTTTGCTCATGTTATAAGTAGGCGCTGCACCATTGAGCTGGGGTTTAGTTCAATTCTAATCTTGTAATTGAAAACACCTAAAAACAAGAACCAGTACGCACCCGTCATATTTTACTGACATTCGTATTTACTACTACCACAAAACTTAAACCTCGTTATATGCAAGTATCCACGCGAAAAAGTACGAAAAGTTTCGTTTTTTGCCGTGTTAAGTAGTGTTGCTGTATGTTGTATTTACAACACTGGACAAAACTGATCATTCGTTATCTCGCTTCAAGACTGAGATCACAACAGAGCATATTGCTTTATCACCTTCAGTACGCGATATTAATGTTCTCGTCAACGCAATAAATTTACATCAGATATCGATATCGCAAAAAAAGAGACAACTTGTTGGATTTTCATACGACGACGTCTTGTTGTTAATGTGCACATTTTGCGTCTAAATTTCTTGGCTTCATTTCATTTTATGACCTACTCATTGAAAAAAATAGATTGAAAAAAACATGAGTTGCTCTGTTGAAACAAGTGTGAATACGGCAGTTCATAACAATTGCACTTATTTCGCTGCTACCTGTGGTGGTGATGCTAACACTGAGAACAGTATGCCAACACCTAAACGAACAAGAAGAATTTCTTCCTCTGCTCTGTATGAGGTTTGGAGAAAAGATCAGAAAGATGTTTGCTATCTGTATGTGCCGGATGAATATGTAAGTTGAAACTTGAAATATCATTCGATAAAATGAATACTGCGACGTAAAATAAAGAAGGAATGTGCTATGTGCTTGACATTTGACAACATTTTACTTTGTTATAGCACATCAAATGTACGTATGTTGGTTATGTTATAATACGTTAAGCAAACAACATTATTTCATTTTATTGCTTAACTAACACTTCATTGCAAGATTGTATGTATGATTATTTGTATGTGAGTGTGTATGAGTGTGGTTACTGAGAAAGAAGAAAGAGTTTATCTTGGGGATCAGCGTTATCTAATGTGATATCATTGTTGGTGTTATAAAATGGAGTCGATTCATTGCAAGGGATTAGGTTTTGTAATAATTGATCAAAATTAAAATTCAATACATTCTAAAATATCTATATATGTGGTGGCATTAAAATGATAATATGTCTAATCAGATATTCGACACGTTTAATTTGAATTGGTGGATTACAAGCTCGAGCAGTTCAAGGCTCAAAATCTAATTAAATGCAATCAAGTAAAATGAATGGTTTCTGTAATGAAAAAAATGCGTCTCAGACAAACCATTTTACTAGATACAGTGGCATTTACTTTGCAGCGATAATAATATTTAATTATACATACATTAAAAAGTCTATAGTAGTAGGAGTAGCTCATGCAATTCCTTTCCACTTTACCACTTTAATTTATGTCAGCATTAAAGACACTTTAAAAAATCCCATATTAAAAAATCCTGCGATGTACTATGTTGCAAAAAAATGTTCCACTAGGTAGGTAAATATCAAAATCTTTGTTTGCTAAGGAAATATAGGTCATTCAGGCCCTCTGGTGCATAAGATACATAAATTCTACTTTTCAAGATGAAGGTCATCTGCAGAAGTTTTAGAGGAATGGCAAATAGTTTGGTTGGATGGAAATGCAATATGTAGGAAGTTGAGTGTATAGTCTTATAGGAAGTTTGGCAGATATACACACGTACACTTGTGGTGTACGTGTACGAATGTTCGCACATTCCTCAATAAAATTTCATAGGTGGTCTTGTACACATTTCTTACGAATATACATAATAATATAGGAGTATATTAGATCAAGAAAACTAGGACAAATGATGTTTTTCCTGTTAGCTGTTCCGTCAATGCTGTTACACGGAATCAAACAAAGTGTCATAGCCATCAGTACTGGAGCAAAAAAAATATTGAATAATAATAATAATAATATTGCCTTATGCACCTATACATAGGTACATGTATGCATTTAAACAATGGCGATATGTGAGAGTGGGGTACATTTTTTTATTCGTGTAATATTCCACAAATGTAAATACCACTTATGTATATGCCTACATATGACGGACGAAACAATTTATTTTTGTGTTGAAAAAAAAATATATCTTCGCTTAGAGGTTGTATGCGGCAGGTGTGAAAACATTTTATTATTGATCGATGCATATCTTTGAGCTAGTATTGGTGTTGATATATTTTCGCGATCAAAATGCGATGAAGCAATTATTTAACTTTTATGACGTACCATGTCAAAAGGAGGCTGCTTCTTATGATAAACTGGTTTATAAAGGAAGTAAGTGCATACTATAAAGTGTAGTTACAGAAAATGCTAACTTTTCTGGCGATTTGATTGTGGCAATTTTATTTACTGAGCAGCAGACCAACCGGTGCAGGCGCAGGTGAATAGTATGCAAAAATAAAGATAAAGAATATCATAATTACGGAGTACGCGCGTAAAGAAAAATGAGCAAAAAAAAGTTTCACCTAGCAGTCCTGCGGATACAATAATATAATGTATGCATATAGAATTAAAATGAGCTGCGTATGGCATCTCATCATAATGTTTTTAATAAAATCAAAAATCGGTCAACTTTTAAGTACCGAGAAGTGAGTCATATGAAAATGTGACTGAT
The DNA here is from genome assembly GCA_027744595.1 of Paronellides praefectus. NCBI lineage: Eukaryota > Metazoa > Arthropoda > Collembola > Entomobryomorpha > Paronellidae > Paronellides > Paronellides praefectus. Next base: position 5,853 of record JAITYZ010001255.1, on the reverse strand, counting down.
GATAGTGTTGATGGTACACAGTTTGTTTAGCAGGGTTCATTGCGTGTGCTTATGTGCTTTCGTGCATGCTATCTTTTAAAATGGAATAAAAACTAAACATATTTTTAAAATTAAAAGTTGGCACTGTTTCTTTTTTCAAAAGTCTACTCAACATCCCTCACCTAACGTAAACGAAGGTCATCAAGGGTTCAGCTAAGTCGAACTTTTGAGGAGGAGATGGTTTTTGCCATGTAGTCTTTGACCATACAAAATATTCTATCTCTCTCTCTCTCTATGTCTGTTGGGGAACTTCCAAGTCATCCCTCTCTAGTATAAAAGCCATATTACTACATAACATATTCTTATGATAACTTAACCTACACGTTATACGTAGTATTTGATGATTATGATAGAAAAAATTGTATTACTGTATTTATTATTTTGATTTGCCCGTTTACACGTTCGTTCATACGTAGGTATATACATACATAAATAGTAAGACAAATATTATTATGATAATTATGCAATTTATGTTTTTAATACTGCAGGTTTTTTTTTTGCTAGAGAGTTGTGCAGAATTTGTTTTTTTCTATAAAGTGCATCTCTGTAGGTTTTGATAGGCGTTGGTTATGTACATTATATTGTTGTAAACTATACTATATACATTATCATTATTATGCCAGTAAAACAAGTATAGCTGTTGTTGTGTGGCAGTATCAGGTAAACATTTATTATGGTTGATTATGTAGAACATAATAATGCATAATAATTATGTCTGAGAAAATCCCTCTTCAGATTGCATGGTGGCTGAAGAAAGCAGTGCGTGTGCATATATATAATACAGGTATGTGGGGATAAATGTACTTACCTATTATGCATGCGACTGTTCCTTTTGTCAACGAAATAATGATTTATTGGCTTGAAGTATACTATATTATACACCCTGTTGTATTGTTCGACGAATTTGTCCCCGGTTAAAATATACATACCTATATAATAAAATATATATTATGCATAAGAATAATATAGTAATATAGGTATACGGAAGAGAGGGCAACAATGACTACTAATGATCTGTGATTTAATTTGTTTTTCGAATAAGTCGCTATATTATATGTTGTATAATGTACATTTAGATTTGATAAGCAGCTTGATAGAGTTACGTTTTGACGGAGAACCGTAAATAAGTACGCTTCTTACGAAATCGGTTTCCAATTTATTCTTAATATTATTACTACCATATATTATGCAATAGATAATATTATACATCCTATAACTAACTACTACTTCTACACACATATATAAGATTAAAAATTGTATCATCATACATCCATCTTCATCACCGCTATATATATAAATACAATAATATTTTATGATGATGGGTGCAATGCAGAGATGCAAAGCTTATTAGTATCGATATATAATCACACGCTATATACTTATTATTATTATATGCAAAACTCGCTCGAGTCAATTATTGGGTTATATAATATATACAGAACTGTACTACTACTACTAATATACCGCATTTTATCCCTCTTTAAAAAAAATATTCGTTCTGATTTAAATTTATGGAATTCTTAAATTTCCGAATTTTTATTTTTAGGCAGTCATGTAATTTTTAGAATAATACGTAAATAAAATGGTATATCCTAATGTTAATATATACATATGTGGTATGTAGTAGTGTATGTGTGCCCGCCCATAGTATTTACTTTGGCGTTGTCGGTAAAAAAATAATAAAAAAAATTATATACAGAAGATACTACTATTTCTGCACGCTGGTCCAAGGTTTGTAACAATTCCTTTACTCGTATCGTATACTCGTATATAATATATTCTATATAGAGTCTCTGTCTTGTCGTCGTTAATTATTACTGTAAACAGTCTGAGGTATTAGGATACATACACACAACATAATCTTATTTTGTTGCCTATTTCAAAGTTTCCACTGTAATATCTCGGTGTATTTGTCGTATTATAGATGTTGTATGTATGTAGTCTACAATTACATGTAGGTTTGTGAATGATAATAACCGAACTTAATACAATAGGCTTTTAAAAGTTTGCCTTATCTGAAAGAGATTGACAAGTTAAAAATTCAGCTGCACATCGAATTTGAACAGAAGAAAAATATTGTAGGTTTGTGAATGATAATAACCGAACTTAATACAATAGGCTTTTAAAAGTTTGCCTTATCTGAAAGAGATTGACAAGTTAAAAATTCAGCTGCACATCGAATTTGAAAAGAAGAAAAATATGATTTATTTTTTATTTTTTGTCGGTTTACAATTGATAACATGATGAAGATGACGCTGCATTTGGAAAGTGTGGAAAAAAAGGTCGGACCTAGCTCTATTTAATGAAATGATCAACATAACTATTATTACTATACAATATAACATTAATAAAGGTATTTAATAATAATTATTAATAATGGTAACCAATATTTGAAGTCGTATTATCGTATACAAAAAAAGGAAAGAAAAATCATTTCATTATAATTTTTTTTTAGAATTGAGTTGATATGTTACAATATATTAATTAATTGCTTTTTTATGACCTATACTCAAGTATACCTTTGCATTTCCCCCCTTTATATTGTCATTATATAGCACGAATGATATTGTGTAGTGTGGTGGTGCACCAAATATATATAGCGTATAATTATTGAAATGAAAATTGATTAAGAATTATGTATTGTGTGTTGTGTGAAATGACATTTTAAAACAGACGTGTTATCACGAAAAATGCTTTTATTAAATTTTATTAATTTTATGTATCCATTAATTGAGAAAAATTATATACATATTATATACCATGAAAACATTCGTTTGTAGTAGAACGTGTTTAAAATTTTAAAAAACATTTTACTGAATTTTTTTCTCTTGTGTTCTATTCCTGAAATTTTTTCAAACCATTGACTCTATTAAGACATGAGAAAAGGTTTGTAATATTGTAAAGGTATAAAAAAAAGAAGTTTTAATTGGAAATATATATGCGAACATCGCTGGTAAAGGAATTATATAATGACCCTATAGATCTCTGTGTTGTAAAAATACATGTAAAATTGTTTAATATTGGGCAACAGTATGCAGAAAAAGAAGCTGGTATCGTATGTTGTTGTGTGACTGACGAATAATAGAGTTGATGGCAAAGTTTTTGCCCGTTTTTGAAAAGACTGTTTATTATTATAATATTCATAAGCGGTCGAGAATAAAAAGTTTTGCTAATGCCGAAAAAATATATAATGTTTACAGACTTTTATTTTATTTACATTACAGATCGTATGCACACTTTTCATCGCAATTCATTTCTTAATAGTTTTTGGAGCCACATATATACTTGCATACATATAATAATCATAATATTTTGATGACTTTTTGGCATTCATGCAACAAAACCATTACTTTTTCATTCACGATCATGTTCCACTACAACAATTAGCTGGCATAATCTGAAGCAGTATTGCATTTACAATAAAAGACTGGAATACAGGAGTACACATCCAAAAACTAGACAGGGGCTATCCATTTTTGAAATCCACCGTCGCCAATTAGGTAGGAATATCGCCAATTAGGTAGGAATAAATATCTATCCTGTCATGCATATGTGCATTAGCGTTTGTCTTTCCTGGCTTGATTGATTGATTCAATCGATTTCATTGGATATTGATTCCAGGATTCAACAAAAAAATTATGTCGTCATATTTTAATAATAACCGATAAGCCAACGAGTGGACACGATTCCTGTCTCAAAAATCGTACCCCTTTGTCCAAGCATTTCCCGATTCAACAGAGCGCATAAAATGTCCGACGATTAATGTAGTAAGCATATATGTTTGGTTTCAGGTGATTTCACACAATTTATGATAAAACGTTGAATAAATTCATCTAGTCGTTTGTGCCTTATCTAATCTATTTATGTTTGCTTTGCGATTACTTGGACAATTTTCAGCCAAAGTAAATCATACCAAGAGGACATTTGTATTATTGACATTCAGTCAAAAAATAATTTATCGATCAGTTTTTGACAGGCCGTTTTAGTATTGATGTTATATTGTTATTATCCTATTGTGCATTGTGCTTGAAACATTAATATTCTGCTATACTACAAAAATGATAAATTTATGAACCTTTAAAATTAAAAGAAAAACATGTAAAGAATCATGCATATTACATGCGTATAGCTAAATATAGCATGTGAAATTATGGTCTATTTTATACAATGTTTTATATAGGTAATTATTTATACCGTAATTGGGAAAATAAAATCCAGCATGCTAAAAAATTGATTACATCACATGGCATGTTTTATTATTTTATCGACAGCTTCATGTTTTGCTGAAGTAGGACAAGGCTCTGAATTGAAATGCTATTATTCACACACAAACTCAAAATCCCATACATATGGCTCAAATACAATCCACAAAGAAGATATGGATTGTATTTTATCTAAATTTTACCTTTAGTTATACTAATGGTAATTTAGATTCTTGTCTGCTTCGTCCTTAGATTCCAAACCGTAAACTTACTTTTTTTGCCGCAATAATACATTGCTTCTTCAACAAAAGCTTTGAATTATCCATTAATAATAAAAATTGCATTGCTGGACCTCAAAAGGAACAACTTTCAAAGTCAATCAAAAAACAGTCAACAAATTACCTATCCCTTTAACAAGACGTGTTCATTAAATATTCATCAAAATGTCTCTACCGATCAGTTTTGAAGGGAAAAGAATACTTGTGACGGGAGCGGCTCGAGGTAAGACAGCAAACAAAATAGTTTTCTTAACTCTTCTAGCACTTTCAAGCATGCTGAGCATTGACATTCCAGTAGTAGCGATATTTGCACCATCATTGACATGACAAGAGAAACGAGAAACCGGAATAATGTAGTTTGTTTTTCCCAAATTCAACTATGGAGTAATATGTGCAGTTTGAAAGCTCCAGTAAAAACAAACTGCATGTGAGCTTTGCTGTTTTTGCGAATAATATATTATGTTTTCTTTCTCTTTTCTGTTATCGCCGTGCCCATCCATATCTTGCTCTATAGTATTGAGTACGAAAAAAATAGTTATGAAACTTTTAAGGAGAGATGGACTCATCCATCCATTCCACCAAGGACATAATGACAAACACTGAAATGCAATAAACATCAATTTCTGTTCGCATGCAACTGCTGCGTTTTTATTGGCTCCGCTCCCATAAAACGGTTTTCTAGTTCTTTTGTCATTTTCACAATTTTAGCGTACGTACTTTGTGAGTGCTACTCTCTCTAGTCTATCTCTCTCTCTTTGCAAATCTCACTCCCAAAATTATGGGGATTGTACCTATTGCACTTCAAGTAAATATTACAATATTGATTATATGGAAATATCATGGTCGTTTTTGTGTTAAAATGAGTTTGAGACTAGCTGGCTAGCCATAATAATCGCCAAAGTCATAATATATGGCAACCCACGTATGTTGGAGTTTGAATAGGAAATCATAAAGAAAAGCCTGGCATCATTTTCAGTGAATTTTAGAACATTAACTCTGAACAAATTGTGAAAGTACACGAGTCAGTTTCATATGGGCTCAATCGAATTGGCCATTTATATTTACAGATTTTGTATTTCCTGGAATCAGTTTTATGATTTTGATTTGCCCTCAACAACAGTGGTGCACAATTTTTACCAATGCTTTTATAAATTGCCAATATCATAACTGAAGTTTATAATGTTTGCATATAAACGAGACGACATGTTGTTTGAAATTTTCCGATTCCCCGATTGATGAAACGAAACGAAACTACGTGATTTGTCAGTTGTTTTGTAGTTATCCAATTAATTTATGTTCCCTTTCCCGCATTACTTGACTCTTATATTTTTTTT
>JAITYZ010001254.1:0-13533 GCA_027744595.1 Paronellides praefectus | reverse complement strand
ATTTCATTTTTCTGAATAAAATTTAAATTTTCTTTACGCGGATTAATTTGCAACATTCATTTAAAGCAAAACAATTAAAACTGTTTGGGCCAATGACACTTGTTGTTAGTATGCATATTACACTAGTATGAATTTGAAGAAATTCAAGAGCACTACAAATTATGAGATTTCCATACCAGTTCGGCTCGATAGATTTGTGCTCCTGAGTGTTATCCTTTTCATTGTGGGTATTCAGATCTGTGAGCAATATTTTAGTATCGTACATAATTAACATTAAGATAATATGTAGGTGTTTTTTACTCATAATCCACAGGTTACGCATCTGATAACAATTGAATCTTCCGTCCCTGATGATTCCTGTGATGCTGCCATCCACCTCTCTCGAAGTAACTATTCGGTTCTCTCACACTCTGCTACGTTTGCCACCAAATGGCCCCCATCAGCACCAAAATGTTTATGGACCATTTCCGGTGACGAAAACTGTTCCATAGATATTTCCTGCAAAATCAACATTCCACGGAATAGTACCTTCCAAGATTGCTATGGGGACTACGTCAAAGTCACTGACGGCTCAGAAGGAGAATTACGTTTCTGTGGGAAAATGGAAGTGGAAGGATTAAGGGCGAGTGATGGTTTAAGAGACTTGTTTGTCGTTTTAGAGGCAGACAAAGATAAAAAGGACAATAACTTGACCACTGGACAGGAAGCTACTTGTTTTGTTAAATGTGGGGATGGCAAGGCAATCACAAAGCTACCCAAGAACTTGAAAAGGAAATGGGAATTTAGTTGCATTTGTGGCCTACAAAATAAGCCTGTCAAAATAGAGCAAGTGGTTGATGCTGATGAGATGATTCCGAGATATCGGAGGTAACCAGCAAAAGTAATTCTGAATTTCTGAACAAAGTAAAAAAGTATTTTTTTTATGAATGTGTCCTGTTTCATAGAATAGTAGGTGGTGTGGATGCAGTCATGAACGAGTTTCCATGGCAAGTTGCTCTGGTTTACAAAGGAACTCGAAAGCCATTCTGTGGAGGTTCCTTGATTACCGACAATCTTGTTTTAACCGCTGTAAGCTCTAGATTTTAGAAAAAAGATTTGTATTTACTATGCAGAATACAATCAAGCAATGTATGGTATGTATGTATGTATACGTATTTATGCAGGGTCATTGTTTCCAAAATGAAAACTACACCACAGACAAAATTGATGTGTTGATCCACGCACATACTTTGGATTTGACTGTACAAGACAACGGAACTGTGGTTGATACGGGGTGAGATTAAAAGTTGTATTCTCTTCTTGCCTTGTGGCGCACTTTTATCTAATTTGTAATTTAAAAAAATGTATGTAGACCAGACGACGTGAACGTAACCAAATTAAAAGACGACTTTGAATCAACAATCCGCTTGGTTGCTTTAGAATGGATTGTTCATCCACTGTTTACCTTTGATCATTTGGACTTTGACATTGCTCTCCTTAAAATTTCCCCTGCTATTAGTCTGGAAGCCCCCACGTCCTCCACACCAATTTGCCTTCCCAAAGCTACCACATGGGACTCTTTGATACCTTCCTTGATTGGCAAGAACCTTACTGCTTCTGGTTGGGGCAGATCAAGTGAAAATGCCACTGAAACAACAGCAAAGCTCCAAAAGTTGGAAGACATCCCGTACATTCCTTTGGAACAGTGTCAAGAAAGTATGGATCCAGAACGGAGGTATCGATGGAATCATCGTCTTATTTGTGCTGGATATCTAGCAGGGGGTAAAGATACATGTGGTGGAGATAGTGGCGGTGCGCTAAAACTTTTAAAAGACAAAAATAGCCAGCAGTATTTACAAATCGGGATTGTGAGTTGGGGGGAAGGATGTGCAAGGAATGATACGGTGGGCTTTTATACGAGGGTAACGGAGCATATGCAATGGGTGCATTTTCATAGTGGGGAGGCGGGGAGTAAGTGGTGTTTAGAGGAAAAGGGCTATCAGTAACAAACGTATATAAGCAACTAGATCCTCTGAATGTGGGCCTGTATAAATATAATGTTTATTGGTGAAATTAAATTTATTAATTTTCTGAATTTTAATGTATTGAGAAAATTCAGAATTCTTTTACATAATAAAATCCTAAACATATTGTGCAATGTGGAACCGTAGACTTTGATTACTTTGTAACTATTGATTTGCAATAAAAATAATAGAAACGTGAATTTTCATTGAAAATGTAAGCCATAGACTGATAAATATTTAGTATCCTAAACATATTGTACGATGTGGAACCGTAGACTTTGATTACTTTGTAACTATTGATTTGCAATAAAAATAATAGAAACGTGAATTTTCATTGAAAATGTAAGCCATAGACTGATAAATATTTAGTATTGCAAAGTGATTCGTTAAATGTTCTTGATTTTTTAATTTTTTATTGTTAACCAATATTAATTTAATGAATTATGCCCAAATTAATTATAATTGACATATGAAGGCTGTTAAAGTTTGATGACTGCAAGGGTGGGGGTGGGAGTGCATGAATTTTATTATGGATGAATGAAAATGTGGGAAGCTTTCAATGGAAACGGTGTATCACAAGAAAATTGTTTCCATACGACAAAATATGTATCTTCTCCACATATTATTCTACGCACGTTTGGAAAAGGTTTATTTGTGTCACCAAAGAGAAGGTAAACATTGCAGTCTGAAAGAGTCATTCACTGTAAAAAACACAACACAACGCTTTGGTGTTTGTACCAAATATTGGTCCAAGATATGTTGGAAGTGCCTATTTATAGATTTTAAATAATTAATTCGACCCTTTAATCTCAAAAAAAATATTTTAAACTTAACTTTTCACGCGCATGAATGCATTTTTATCACAAATTTCCCAACAAGTATGATTTTTATAATTTTATGCTGTAAAGTGACTCAAATATGCATTGCATATTATGCAAATCATCAAAAAAAATCTCAACAAAAATCTGTTGAAGAAAAAAAGAATTACAAATTACCAGTTTAAGAAAGGGAAAAATATGCCAATAATTTTCAAATATAAACATTGTTAGCTACATTTTTATTGTTTATATTGCATTTTTACATTTAATGTTTGATTTGATGAGATTTCATCGAATTGGTGCATATTCATTACATTAACAATAAAAGCATTGACTAACCTAATTAAAAAATCAAATTAATGTTGACATATTATTGAATTTTATTTACATTGACACTTAAATATAATAGTTTTTATATTACAACAATGCTGCTAGATATTTAAACGATTGATGTGTAAATACATGACTTATTTTGGGAAAAATATGTTGATAGGTAAGCATAAAATGTATTAGGTAGATATACTGTACGTTATGTATACACCATAATGTTCAATCAAGTTATCTTAAATAGTTAAAAGAGTAACAATAAAATTGACGCTTTCGTCGATAAACTCTAGAAATGTATGTCTATCTACCGTATAGAATGGATATGCCAAATTTAACCGAATGACTCGACAGCTAGCAACCAATTTGTGCAATGCCGTACCTTTCAAACTGTGAAACTTGACAGATTTCAACAAGTCGTATGAGCCCTCCGACACCTGACCTGCTCTTGTAGACTCTTCGTATTCTACCAACAAGGGCACAAAGAGACCACCAACAAATATTAGAATTGCTAATATGCCATCTTCAGCCAACTTGTCTGATGCCCTAATCAACAAAAAGAACACCACCACAAAAATGGCCAAGCAATAAATATGATGGGATGAACATAGAATGGTTTCGGCCAGCTTGTTGAATAATTTGTTCATGATTTCCTCCCTGCGAATAATCTGCACAAATTCTGTTTCTGACAGTACACCGAAATTAGTTGTCCTGATCATGTGAGATGCATATTTACCTTGGTTGTTTGTACGATCAACTGATATCCTGGTAGGTACAAGATATCCCAAGTTGACAATAAGTGGCATGAAATATATGACACATATCATTGTTCCAAAAAATATTATCGTTGCCGCATTGCTGGCAGCCCAGGCTAAGATAATGAGAAGTGGTGCGCATTTCAGATTCCATTTCAAATCTATTTCAAGCCATTCCTTGATCAAATTGTGAGTCTCGTCAGTGTCCAGGCACAGTACAGCCACGAATGAAAAGGGCACGATGATAACCAAGATGGATGTTATCAGGACAAGGTGGTCGGCATCCTTTATCAGACGAGGCAGCGGGACACCTTCTCTGTGAATTCTAGCCATTTGGGGATCATACGTGAGCAGTTGATTCAGAATTGAATTGTAAAGTGGAGCTCGATTTCGAATCCAGATTCCGACGGTAAGAACCATGGAGGCCAGTATATTTTCAGCCCAGCCTAATACATATGTCGTGAAGGCACCTGGATTCCTGGCGTCAAAGATTTCTTCAGACTGATACATGTATTTATGAATGAGGTGAACTGTTAGAAGTGCTGGGTAGCTGCCCATAGACATGAGAAGTAAGGTGGCATTCCATTGCAGGTATTTGGGTGGGGCTATGAATTTGGATTGTTGGGCATCCCAGTCTATGTACGCCGCAAAGAATAGGTATTTCGCCAATTTGATGCGAAATATTATACTGGACTTGACGAATTCCGTAATCATTTTGCTGAAATCACGAGATAACTTGATAATTTATATAAATTGTGTGATCGTTATAAGTCGGTCGTTGATTGTATAAATATGTGATTTTTAAATATAAAATTTTACTCGCAGTAGCGCCACTTATTTCTCTAATTTAGAAAGCATGTTAGAATCTGGAGATAGTAGAGAATATTAGAAAGCGATATGTCACCTTGACTTCCAAAGTGGTTATGTCGGTCAGACAATATTTGTTTTTTTCTACTTTGACACGACAACCTACTTTTAAATGAAGTTGATTTCAAATAAATTTGAAAGACAAAAAACAACTTTACTTCGGACTTACATAAGACAATAATAAAAACCAAACCTCAAATGTTTAAATGTGCCACGCGTGTTGACCCTTTATTGCGAATTTATGTGTTCCGTGTCCGTGGTTAATTCAATTGTGTTGGACATATTTGAGGCGAAATATTTATAAGTAGTATAGTAGGATATAGTAGTATGTTTCTTTTTATAAATATTTAAATGCACGTGCCTACATGGTGCTCACACTCGCACTTGGTGACCACTCAGCCCAAAACACTTTTGTCTAAAGTAATGAAATACTTGTTCAATGAATTTTACATGACGTATAAGACAACAATTCAATTTGTCACATTTAATTGTTTTTAAATTTAACTTTGACGAATGAAGAGAAACGGATTAATTACTACTTGCAAATAAACGAAATGTCACTTCTGCATGTTACTTCAGTTGTTGAATTGTTTGAAGGATAATATTTGCTTATATCAGGTATAATACAATTTGCGTATGACTGCTGAGGGAGCATTTCAGTTAATGAATGTACGAAACGACACAATTGTACTGTACATTTGGTCATTACTGGACGAATTGAAGTGCAATTTCATGACAATTATGTGTCAAAGCAAAATCTTTTGTGTGCAGTCATAGGTTGTCGTAAATACAAACTGTGTTGTTCAGCCAGCTATTATTATGCTGATATAAATTGATATAAAATTTACAATCGCTTTGTTTTTCACAATACATGTCATCAATCTTATCCGTCTAGTAAATGTTGTAGTTTTCTACTGTAATGTTCAAGCTGTTATTTTCAAAATAAAACTATTGCAATTTTAATAGCATAATACATGTCCATTCAAGATCATTAAGTTGGATGATTTACAAGCTATTGCTTGTATTTGTTTGTTACAAATGGGTCTTTATTCTGGAAACGATGCCATCTAAAACAAATTCTGATCAATATCCGTATTATTCAGTTGGTGATGAAGCAGACAGCGGTTAGACCGTCTGGAAAAAATATTTTCTTTCTTATAAGCAAAAATGTAGTAAAGCATTTAATTATTAAGGACAGCTATTTCAACGATTCCTTTATAAAGATGCTCATTGAGTCTGCAGTCCGGCCGTTGCGTCGGTACGCCCTCTTAACAGATACCTTGAACCCTATTCATTTTCAACCCAGATGATCAACTGTCCTGTTATTTCAGAAGATTCTTTAAAGTCTCCTGATCACAAACTTCTATTTATTTTCTTCAAACCTGGTGCAAATACCATCAACAATCCTAGATATGTGGGTTGCAGGTACTGCCCTGGCCTACAGGGTCGAAAAACAAACGATGGTCCCTTATCCACATACATGAACCGATTTTACAGATACTATCAGGGTCATCCTTCGTTAAGCTTTGGTATTGCAAGCAAATCTTTAAATTAACAACTCCGACAAATTTATTCTCTTCACCCGAGTAAGTAATAAAAACAGCTATGTACGTCATTTTCAACATAATAACAACAACCAAATAACTATGTAGTTAGTAAATGAAGTACAGTTATTCAAACAAGATTATTTATAAATCAAAGATGTTAAACTTCCACGGCCACCCCCGATTTTGGTGGACGTGGAAGAAAATGGCCTTACTGCACCAAAATGTCTAATAAGGAAGAAAATGGCCTTACTGCACCAACATACCTAAAATAGAGGAAAATGTTCGGGGAAACTTTAAAACCAAAGCATGGCGATAAAATATTGAATGAAAAGGATATAACATTTTCAAGTTTACAATTTTAATGAAATTCTCAGTTACTTGCATTTATATAACATTTTTTATTGCAACTAAATTCAGTGTCAAAGTAAACAGTGTCAAATCTTTAACTGCACAGGTGCTAATTTTGTAGACTCAGGCGAGTTTTAGAACTATGTCTACTCCAACAAGGGGTCCACTCCAGAAACCACGACGATATTTAATATCGAACGATGAAATAATGGCTGAACTAGGTACGATGTTACATCACATTAATACATACTTATATATTATATTTATGAAAAATACTGTCAATCTAAACTTCAAGTTTTAAATATATTTTAGAGAATACCCAGCCAAGAGCTAATGATCAGTCCATGGATTGCGAAGTTAATGAAGACAACACTCAGGGGAACCTCTTGGCATCGCAAATAGAGAACTCTCCGTCGACATGTGAAGAGTTAATTTCAATATCTGGTACGGACGACGAAGATGACCAAGCACCAGATGTGCCAGACAACGATTTTGAACTCAGATCCGATGAAACGAAGAAAAGAAGGAAAGATGGCAGAGGCCGACAAAGAGAACCAATTTGGGAGCAATTTATAACTGTACGCAACAAAAATGGCACAATTAAAACAAACAAATGCAAGAGATGCCGAACAGAAGTTAGTGCAAAACCTGTAAGGATGAATAAACATTTCAACAAATGCAAATCATCCAGGAAACTCACTGATGCACCTGTGCAGCCTTCCGCCTCGCCTGTGTCATCTTCTCAAGAAAGCAAACGCTCAACAAACTCAGAAACATTCCCTTCTAAATCCGAAATAAAAGCAAGAATGAAGATATTTACAGCAACCAGTAAAAAAAGAGCACACGATGACATGGACCTGCTGGTTGGGAAAATCATTTTCAGTTCCAACCTACCATTTTCGTTTGCTGAAAACCCATTTTTTGAGTCTCTTATCCAAAAAGCCGGAATACCTGACTATAAACCACCGAATCGGCTTAAGGTTGGAAGCGTAATTCTAGACAGGATTTACAACGATTGCATGCAGAAAAATAAGGATAAATTCTCTGGCAAAAAGGTCGTCATGTTACAAGATGGCTGGTCTACAAACCAAAACGAACCGGTAATTTGTCACAGCATCCACAGTGGGTCCGAATCACTCTTGTTTGACGCTGTTGCGACATCAACAAATAAAAAGGACGCCCGTTACTGTTTCGAGTTGTTGGAGGACGCAATAACGCAGGCTGAAAACAAGTTTAAGTGTACTGTTGTTGGAGTCGTTACCGATAATTGTAACGTCATGAAAGCAATGAGAGAAATGGCAAAAGAGAAATTTGGGAAGGAAATTCACGCCTACGGATGTGTAGCTCACATCTTAAATCTCGTTGGCCAGGATTTAACTGACGAAGATCTCATGAAAGACATAGTGGAGGTCCAAAAATTCTACAGGAACCATCACTACGAATCTGCTGCTTTGGACACCTTAAATGGAAATCGTCCCTTAATTCCTGGAAAGACGAGATGGAACTCTCAACTGGATACATTAGAATCCTACGAGAAAAATCATCTAATATATCTACAAATTGCTAGAGATAACAACTCAAATATAAGCAAACACGACCAACTTCTGGATATACTAAACGATGGAAACATCTACAATCAAGTGAAACGTTTGCTTCGTAACTTGAAACCTGTTTCAGTCGCTCTTGACAAGGTATTGCTTGACGCAGGCGAATTAAAACTAATGGCACAGGTGCAAGTATATGTACGTTATAATTTTTTGTTTTAGTCCCAATCCGAGACTTGTACGTTAGCTGATGCGGTTGATAATTGGAAAAACATGTTACTGTTGCTACCGGATGAAGTACGAAATCGAAGGGAGTTAAAGCAAAGAGAGTCTCTAGCGATCACCGGGGTTGCGCTCGCTGCTCACATGCTTCACCCAGTTTATCGAGGTAAATTAGAAAAATCATGATTTGAATAACACATAGTAAGCATATTTGTAAAGATGTGCCGTTATACATGCAGGTCGTGGCTTATCTCGCGAAGAAGAGCAGATGGGATTCGCTGAAATGGATCGACTTCATTTTCAACTCAGCATGATTGCATCTAGCTTGAAAGCACTGGATGACTCTGTCTTTCCTAGACATTTAATTACTTCACAGTCTTTGGAGTTTATGTCTCCAACTGCTTGGTGGCGTAGTATTGGAGCGTATTCTTCAAATATCAGCGCAAAAGTTGTAGAGATTTGTGAAGATCTTATGATACTTCCCGCTAGTAGTGCAGCGTTGGAAAGGTCATTCTCAACGATGGGGAATATAATAACGAAGAAACGAAATCGACTTGGAATTGAGAAGGCAAGAAAGCTAGCTGTTGTCCACAAGACATTAGGAGTGGATAACAAGGAGGAAACTGATGCGAACGAAGACGAAATGGATACTAACTAATACGTGCGCCTTTTCAGAATGTTTCTCGCCTGTGCCATGTTAGAAAAATGAACGAGAGCTTTGATTCGATAAAGTATACTAATCAATAAAATATTTAACATTGTTAAGTAATTGTGTACTTTTCGTATAACAATAAAATATGAAGTAATCATGCATTTAGTATTTCAGTCGTATTTTATTCTTCCAAAAAATTGGTATACCTTTGGCTTTTTCTGCGGTATTTTTAATGACTATTATACTGATCATGAAGGAACAATTTATATATACCAATCTGGCAGTTGTACCAGATCCTCCAGAGTCTTGAATTAATGTTGCTTGTTGTAATTTTCCCTGTTGCTGTGCTGCCGCACTAAGCACCATGTTCTGGTTTATAACCATACCTGCATTGCTCTGAATCCTGTCGCCGCAGCTAACATATCATTCAAAGATGTCGACTGTTGTTGGGATGCTGCATCTTGTATCGCCATCGCTATTGACACTGGTATGCTAAAAATGCCACCCCGATTGGCTTGCAACGATTGTTGCAAAGCCCCAGCCAATCCACTGGTCTGTTGTTGGGATTGTTGAAAATGGATCCCTGTTGGACTACTCACTGACACGATTCCAATTGTGGGTTTTCCACCCACTGATTGTTGCTGTTGAGTTACACCCGCAAGTCCTCCTGGAGTTGTCATTAACGTGGTCAACTGACTTTGTATTTTTGGGTTGACTGAAGAAAGTGCAGGAAGCGTCACGGTGGATTTATTGGCAGAGCCAGTACTTGTAACCACACTTCCCAGAGCATTCCCAACCACAAGACGTGTTTGAAGAGAGGATTCCAAAATGGTAGAGCACTGGGAAGATGATGACGACGATGATTGTGATGTCCTAGTGGCGGTAGCACCT
Organism: Paronellides praefectus; assembly: GCA_027744595.1. NCBI lineage: Eukaryota > Metazoa > Arthropoda > Collembola > Entomobryomorpha > Paronellidae > Paronellides > Paronellides praefectus. Next base: position 3,562 of record JAITYZ010001254.1, on the reverse strand, counting down.
ATAGCGCATGAAGAAGTGGATGATTTGGAACCTTTTCTTGCTTTTCGATTGGTACTGTTACGACTTTTTGTTGATTTGGTATAGTTTCTATTATGATGGAGCCGCTCTGAAAAAAAACAAGGTTCAGTCCAGTCCATTAATAATAATTATTAATATTGTACTGGAGTTTTATTGTATAAAGTTAGGTTTATTCATGTTATTTTTTTATCACTTACCAAACTGCTCTTGACTTCTGTCCCTGTGTAAATATATCCAACTCTTCTTGTGCGAGTCATACCGCACACAAGGATCCCTCTCGCAATGCAACCTATCCAAAGCACCGCTTACCACACTATTCAGCGTTACATTAGACGCCTCCGGTGCCAAAAATGCTGAATCGCGTAACATCTCGCATATTTCTGATCTCGTACCTTCCCCATTAGGAAGCCTAGCCACAGCGTCTCTTACCAGGGCTAAAATCGTCACGTATGGCGGTCGATCATCCACAAGCAATGAGTGGCCTCTGGCCTTATTATATCCAACTCTTCTTGTGCGAGTCATACCGCGGACGATCATCCACAAGCAATGAGTGGCCTCTGGCCTTATTAGTTATTCCAGTCTGACTTGAGTACACTCCTTTCACCGGTCCAACTACTGACTCATATCCGTGCATTTTATAAGTAAAAGCCTTATGTGGATTTTCAAAACGACTCTTTTCTTGTCGACGAAANTATCCGTGCATTTTATAAGTAAAAGCCTTATGTGGATTTTCAAAACGAATCTTTTCTTGTCGACGAACATCTTCCGTTTCTGTGGAGGGCCTCACTGCCCATTTCGTTGTACATCGAGGGGGAGGGGAAGTTAGTGGACGTTTATTTTTCTTTTTCGGTTCTGAAGGATCACCGCCCATTCCAGTGTCAGAGTCTTCGTTGTCGTCTTCCTCCTCTTCTGGCTCATCTCCATCAACCTCAGCCTTCCGGAGCTGAGGTAATTTGTCTAAATTGTCCATCCACAGAGTACACAACGGAGTAAAATTATTATCCCCATCTTTTCCCGCAACAAACCACTGGTAATACTTGGTTTTATACTTGTACTCGATGTAGGGAACAAAATCTTCTGGATGCAAAGGGCAAAGTTCCAGTCCTGAACACGCATAAACCATGGATTGATTGATGCTCCAGCGCTCGTCGTTCATTTTTTAATTGTTTTCTCCAAGCAAACCAAAGTCATCCTGTGGTCCCTTGTTGAACACAATACGTCTCGGATAAGTGAGAAGAAGGATGCGTATTACTTTTCCTCCGAGAGCAAAACCTCTATCATGTCCAAATATAAACCATCCAACTCGTCACTCCAGCTTTATCCCGTCAACTGTACTCATGCCCCCAGTGTCCATTTCCGAAAGATTAACTCCAATATCTAGGTTCATTCCTCCAAGACTTCCAAGTGCAAAGCTACCGAGACTCAGGTTGCATCCGAATCTAATAAATTTGGGATGGAAGATGAGGTGGTAGTAGTAACCACACTGAATGTGGTGCCAGAAGCACCAACTTTATTGCTGTTACCCATGCTGCTGCAACTATTCGTTAAAATACCTTAAGGTAGTTGTAAGCTTTGAGTATTTAAAGATGCGCCTTGGCCAACTACAACAATAGACTGTGATGTTGTTGGGGTTGATTGTAGGGATATTTGTGGGGATTGATGTATTTGCTGCTGTTATTGTTGTTGTTGTTGAGGTATCATTCCCTGTAATAGAGGAGAGGGATGTCCTTGTAAAATTGTGGAGGCGGATACTTGGCCACCGCTGTTCGAATGAATGTGGCATTTTTTAATTGATGATCTTGAATGTTTTGCAAACTGACCGAAATCGGGAGGATTGCTGAATTTGTTGTTGTTGTAGTATGTAGCGAGCCAAGCTGCTGTGCTTGCAGTTGATGGTTTCCGGAAGGTGGTTGATGGATGGTTGATGAGGGGGTTGGGTTGAACTCCTCCCATGGAAGAACTGAAAGCTGACAGGATATCTTTGGAGCTAGCCATTAACGTGTTGACTAAAGTTTGTGCGTCCATAGTCACTGGCACTGTTGACGGGGAGGACGATATCACATTGCTCGATTGCTGTTGCTGCTGAGCAATGAGTTTTTGGGTGTGAATTGCGGCGGTGGTGATGGGCGAATGTTTAGGTGGTGTTGAAAGAAATTTTTGAATCTGTTGTTGCTGCTGTTGAGATTACTGTGTTGGAGGCAGAATAAAGGAGAATTTGTATTTATTCCACTACTGTTTAGTTTTTAACTGTTTCAATTGTTGAAAATTCATCTTCGTCCGGATCATGAGCACGGCTTGTGATGTTCGTATGCTTGACTCTGGTGTAAACATCAAACAATTCAATTGTTGCGAGAGCATCTTGAAAGGCGCTGTGAATTCCTTTCTGAATGTCGCGTTTTAAGTAGTGAACAGCTAGTGAGCGTAAACCAATGGGCTGCACGACAAGAGATCCAGATCTAGTGACTTGTCCGTTCCATTTTTTCCAGTGTTGGTGCAAGTCAAATCTCTTGTATTCACTTACGACGAGATTTAAACAGCTGAAATCCTTTTGACCTCCACATGTTACGACTAATTTGTCGATTAATAACTCCTGGACCTCCTTACATACATCGTGATATTCCTTTTGCTCGTTTGCCAGGTCACCACTTCGGAATCCATTTATTTTAAGCGTGTGTCGATCAACTTTGAATGAACCTTTAGCATGACGAACTCTTGCCTAAAATGAAATTCAACAAATATTTTTTTTCAATAATACTGACAATAATAGTGTTCATATCACATTTTCGACAAGGAGTTACTTTATAGATTTCTTTTCTGTCTGAAAGGCGCACGACCGACACTTCCGCTGCTTGTGTTATTGGGTCCAATTCTTGTGGATCAAACACATCAACCATTTCACAATCGAATCCCACAATTAGATCTGGATTCCACTTAGACCACCACGGCTTCTCTGTTGACGCAGGCAAATCATTTTTACGGGATTGCACAGGTGCTCCAGTGGCCTTTGAAGCTTGATTTTTCTTCCTCTTCCTGCTATTTTCTACCAACCGCAGAAGAGCCTTGTTTTCATCCAGAGGACAACAATCCAACAGCTCCTTAATAAATTCTAGGCGATCATGTCGGCTGGCTGTTGAAGCCCAGTTAAGGACGAGGTCCTGTAAAGTGAAAGAAGGCTCAGAAGTTTATGCTTATATCCTGGAACAAATTAAATATTTTTTGGCTTGTAATCCAAGATTACCTTTGAACTCATTTCTGTAATTTTTGGTTCTGTGCTCAAAATTACAACCAATGCTGGTTTGAAAATTATTGATTCGGGATAATATTTTAGTAAATGCTTCTTACAATATATATCAATGTTGTGTGAATCAAATGTTCTTTTTGTTTGTATCGCGTTCTCGTAGGGTGCATGCCGCTGTTGTCGCATTTTGTTCTTGTTTTCAATGGTCTGGAGAAAATGCAAGCTGTACTTTTTTCGGACATTTTCGTCCAGTAAGTCCATTAAATCCACTCAAAAATAGTGGATTAATTCAATTTCGGACACTGG
>JAITYZ010001253.1:0-16247 GCA_027744595.1 Paronellides praefectus | reverse complement strand
ATACAGTATATTTACAAAAAAAAGGTTTATCATCAAATTGTCTTGTTTATGATTTTTCTTAACTCTCTTCATGTTACTAAAAAGGTACGAATTCTACCTTCAGAAACACTGTTCGCAGGCGAAAGCAAGTCTTGAGAAGAAACAGGAAACATGCGGACCTACTTTCACTTTTATTAGCTAAATTGCTGTGTGGTTGTTCTTGTTTTGTGCAAGGTGCGCGGAGATGTAATCAGGTTAAACTTTTACATGTCCTAAAGGTATACGCACCTCACTCGCTCCATGTTGTGGATAATGACATTGAGAAAATGAGGTTTTATACCATTTTACTTTGATGAGAAAGGTGTGATGTGTGGGGGTACCCGAAAACTGACAAGCATTACCACATTACCACCACAACATCATCGCCACCACTTTACTTATACCATTAGCGAATGACGTCAAATGGGGGTAGATGTAAAAAAAATATGATAAAATTTTCACTACTCCGATACATTTATGTAAGGTAGGCTCATACCTACTTATACAACATACAAATGTAAGTATTTATAAGTCTGCTCCTTGGAAAAAAGATCCCTTCCCATCGTGCCTTTTAAGCCAATTTAGCTTAGCTACGTTGTTCTAGCAGAAATGGATTATTTTGTTTATGTTAATGGAAGGATTTATTGTTGTTTAAATAAAACAACACTAGGTATATATAGTAAGTTAATTAATTAGTGTAATAAGGTCATCAATAATGTGATCACTTTGGGATGATTATATGTTTGCCCTTTTCAGATTTCCAAACAAATTATTATAGGATACACTTACCCCGAAATTATAAATAAATATATACAAAATACAAAGGTTTTAGTATATTTTCTTCAATTTTTCAACACATGAATTTTTATGGTCATTGGTCATTTTTAGTTAAATGTGTTAAATGTATTTGGTGGTGAAAGTAATACCAACATCGTTTTATCTTTATATAATCGTCTAATTCATGACTCACATTATGTATATGCTGGTTATTTGGAAACCTAAGTCTTAACAAAATACTTCACATTTTCAAAATATATAATATGTCATTATGATCGTACAATTCAAAATTGCAACCTTTTAATGCAATAAATATGATATACAAAATGCTGAGTTTGCTTTAAAAAAAGGGATTCTGCAGCTTGTTAATCAACCATCTCAAGTGAAAGTCAATTGGGCTTTTCCGCGTATTCCAAAAGATTAAAAATGATAAATTATGATTTCCAACAAAGTCAATAAATATATGTGACCAAGTTTTGTCAAGTGAATGAAGTAACGTTAAATTGATTTGGCACAGTTTCAGCGCAACCAGCCGTACTCGGTGCGACAAAACTTACAAGTTCTCTTTTATAATAAACTATACCCACACTATAATATTTATGTAGGTATTTATTTATATGCAAGTACATAGTTTTTTAAGTTTTAGGGCGAGTAAAAAAAACTATGAACTTGTCATCGACGGTTTTGTTCATTTACCATGAAAAATCCATGCAGTAAGTAGTCATGTATGCGTACATACCATACAAACACGGAATAAAAATTGGGCGAAGGATATCAATAAATTATTTATAGTATTTTTCCGCGAAATTGTCCTTCAATATTTATTTATGAGTTTTTTGCACGCAAATTATTTTTGATGGAATGCAATCACGAAATGAGTAAGCGTGTGTGAGGTAACATTTAAAACTTTCAAACTGCCAGTTTTGCAATCCTTGTTAAAACTCAACGTATCTATATGTAAGTATGGATGAAGTCATTTGATTTTATGTGCATACAATGTACACAACGCACGTGTTACGAAGCTAAACATTGATTCAAACTTTCCTTCAAGTTCGCTATATAATAATGACATAATAATAATAAATTAAGAGCATTCATATAAGTCGGCATGTTCAGCATTTTATTGGCTGAGCATGCAAAGCCATTATTGCTTCATTGTGTGTTCCCTTAAAATCCAAGTCACTTTGTCAAATGTCATCATCGTCCAATTTCCCTGTAATGCCTTGGCATTTTGCCAAATGCTATAATATTCCCTGTTATCACAGATATACTATTGTAGAACCAAACTCCTCATCCCCTAAATACCATATTGTTTTATATATATATTTTTCATTCATAAAATTGGGAAATGGACGTGATTTTTCACGGAATGAGAATGAACAAAAAACTCATTGGAAAATCGAGTGTCAATAAATTAGAAATACTACAAATTCACACATTCGCACGTGGCACTTTCTTTCAACGTAGACAGTAGAATATGTACACCCCCTTTTCCAGAAATTTAATTTTTATTAAAAATAGTAGATTTCTCCAGAGTGGATTTACATTTTTCCTATCCTCTTGTTTCTACATTAACAAATGCATTTATTCCTTGGAGACTTGGCCGCGCCATTTTATCAAACATCACCCTGTACCAGGGCAGGGGTACTTAATAATAAAACGTTGTCTATTTTGCTCTGCTATTCATGCTAAAAGGAAAAGCTATGTAATCATTCAGTTGAGTAAGTTAACCTCATTTTTGCCCGCTTTATGAATATTTGATACTGTCACTATTAACTGGAAGCAGACAAACATTTATAATAAAAAATACCTACTTGTATGCATAATATTCATGAATACTTATAGTAGTTTTGTGAAGATCTGCAGTCTCCATTGTATATATACAGCATCATTGCATTCATTCATACAATACAGCACGTGCCTAGCCACACCGCACCACGACACACAAAAAAATGGTCCCAAACGAGCTAAAAAAAACCCTTTCGCTTGTCAGGTTACATAAAAGGTGACAAACACTCACGAAAATTATCTTGAAGTTCACTGCATAATGTTTTCGTTGCAGACACGCGATGGGATACGACTCGTATCATACGAGGCTAAACTGAAGTTTTTCATCTCTCTGCGTTTCACACAGCATGATAGTATGTATATCTGTATGTATATTACATGCCATTATAATAGAAAGTAGTAGTTAAGTTGAAAGTACAGGAATACACGCCTTTTTCATTCTCCATTAAAAAACCTTTTCTACATCATGGAGCATTCTTTCAATTTTATCTGTGCCTACGTCGTTTCCTTTTAACCAAGTAAATAAGCAAATCAGAGTGAGAGAGAGAGAATACACCATAGAGCCATGCATGCCACACCAAATTCCTCCATTTCTTCATGTTGTTACGTAGCCTATAACGGGAAAAAAGATAGAAGAGAATGGCATGACAGATGCTGCTGTAGTTGCGGCACCAAACCAGCAGGAGGTATCATCTTTATATAAACAGAGAGTGAAACATGGAGCAATAATCTTGAATTTAGAACATCCGGTTTTCCCTGGCATAGGTTTGCTGTCAAAAAGCGCTATCCACACGTATCCATCCATACACGTGTGTGTGTGTGTGCCTAAAGATAGTCACCATATGCAAATTTGAAAACACATCAGTGCAGCATATCAGCCGAGGCAGGCTACTTGGACTAACATGACATTGACTACAAACAGGATTGGGATTTACTTAACACCACAATCAGAGAGAAGACGCTTGAAGGAAATTTCCTTTTCTATACCATACAATATGCCTATATTTCTCTCGTATTGATTAACACACAACTCGCGTGTCATGGTAAAACACATGCCTACAACACACAAATAGCTTTTTCCTAACCATTAAACAGGAGGGATTTTTGATGACTTGATTTTCGTGTGTTTGCTAAATTCTTTGGTCTTGTGCTTGGGATTACAATACAGTTCACTCATTCAACAAACTGTTTAAAAGGTAATCTATATGCACATTATGTACGTTGTATAGACGTAGGTGTACTAGCTATATATTTATGTCTTGCTGTGTTTTGCAAATGCATTTACTGACACTGGCTTACTGGATGCGAATGCAAGGGGAACTTGCACTGTACTACAAAATGACGGGCAGATGAAGTAGGTTAATGTTTTTTATCGTATTACAAGACTTTCTATGTAAATTATAAATTCATAAATAAATCAGATTTTGTTAGGTAATGTCATGTCATTCAATGCAGACTTTGCAGACCGTGTAAAAATGATAGAAGGAAGATTCACAATCAGGGAAAGATAGAAAGAAATGTAGAGAGAGAGAGAGAGTTAAGTTGTGAAGTTGTCATTTTCTTTATCTTGATTATGCATGACTTGTTCCAAATACTTGTTACGTTTTTGTACCATGCTTATATAGCTTATCATGATTGTGATTGTGACTCTAATAACTCTAAAATTTAAACATGTACATGTCCTTATATGGTTTTGTATATTGTGGGAATTTAGTTAGAATGTAGCCTTATGAGTATGACGAGATAGCGGCATTTAACACTTAATGTAAACTTTTTTTTTGTTTCATTCATTCACACACGACTTGGTGATCTCTAGGCTTATCATGCATACTAATCTCTACACATCGCTTCTCTCTCTCTTCCTCTCTCAATCTCTCTGTTTCTCTCGTCGTCGTGGTCTTCATTCCACGTTTGCAGTAGAGACATTTTCTTGCAGACAAAAATTAAATGGGACCTCTGAGGCTTGGCAAAGTTTCTTTTTTGGTGAGATAATTTTTGCGGTTTAACACATCCTGGAAAAATACGTTATCAGATAAGCAGGAAGTAAAAGTTCATGCGTAATAGAATATTAGTCAGTGTTCCTTCTCCATTTCATTTTTCCTTTTTCTTTTAGTGGTGCTTTGACATTTTAAAAATTAAATATAAAACCCACAAGATGTAGAAAAAGGAAACCAACTATATGTGCATTGTGCTAAATGGCATAATATCCTATTCTTTATAGTTTTTAGTGCTATCTCTGTAGTAAAAAAAAGTTCGCTGGAAATTGATATGCTGTCCTGTTTCTTTTTTCTTCTTCTTTTTTAAAAACTCAAACCAGGTGGAATGGAAAAGTACCAAAAATGTAAACTCATTAATGTTTCCTGCTTTTAGAGCAAATGCGCAGCACTCAAAATGACAATCATTTCCGGTTCGTTCAATTTTTAAGCATGCATGTCAGCGTTCGCTGTAATGACTTTATTTATTTGGAAAAATGAAAAAATTGCGTGTTTAAACTCTGCCTTGGCTCTTGACAGTGTAATGCCCTGTATACCCCTAAACAGAGCTGTAAAAAAGGAAAAATACAATTTTATTGTTGGGTTAATTTTTCAGCAACATTGTTTGGCACATAAATAAATACTATTGTTTGTATGTCCCATCATTAGCAACTTTTGTTTTATTGTTACAAGTATGCAATGTCAATGTTGCATAATATTTTATTGCAATGCAGTCGAGAATGAAAAGGATTTTCAGTTTGTACGGATATGTGTGTGGTAGTCAAAAAGTACCTTTCTATTTCCAATTACAAATGAGTGGATTAGCAAAATGATGAGAGGGAAGTACGTGACTTTTAGAGCCTGACAAGATCCCTGCTGTATTTTGTGTCTAACAGTAAAACAGAGTCGTTATTGCATTGCGGTTATTGAACTACCTATACAGCTACATTATTTTTACTTGATTTTGGCTTGTTTGTAGCATTTCCCCAGAGAGAATTGAAGCAAAAGTATATTATGATGACTTTTCGTCAGAAAGGGCAAATAATAGGAATCCTCTTATGTTTTTCTAACTAATAGACATTTGACATTAGCTGGAAAAAGCAAAAAATACAGGCTTTTTAGAAGGAACGAGGGAACATTGTATTCATTATTTCTGTGCTTAAAGTCTTGTATTATTCAACTTGCACAAATGAAATTACCAAATTGTGAACCTATCCCACCATAATTATCCTTTTACACACATTCCCTCATAATTAATTAAAAGGAGTTTACCTCAAAAAAAGTAAGAGCCAACTTATTATGAAGATTTTTTTAATAAAAAAAGATTTTGAACCATGTGTAGTTGTTGGAGCGTATTTTATTGCCTTTATAACGGCCATCGTCATCTTAACATGAAAACTGTTCAGTTTCATGATTTTACCTGCTAAACTTTTCTTCTGCGTACATATATATACCTACATATTATAATGAATATTGCATAGGTATGTAAAAGTTTGTATAGTGGCAACTTTAACGGGGTAAAAAGTTCTTTCCGTATGCGTATGCAGTATATCAACAGCAGCTTAAAGCATTGTCACCAAAATTTGAGTAGTTTGGAAAAGTTTTTTTTTGGTTAGTTTGTTCATCTTCAAGCTACTATAGAAGCTTGAAGAAAAATTTAAATTTTTTGGTTGGACAAGCCGCAAGGCAAGGCAGGCAAAGAAAAATATAAGATAATGCTACATTCTTCACTTCCTCTCTCTATTTCTCTCTCGCACTCGAATGCTGCTACTACCACACTCCTCCACAAAAAGATATTATGCAATATGTATTACCACTTCAACCTCACTTAACTTCCTGTTAGAAAACTTAGTTTGAGTAATATTCAAACCCCATACGGAATAATCTCATTTCACATGAAAAACTAATTCCAAGCCATGCAGTCGCCGCTCCTATTTCCTCCCTTTCTGCCGCTCTTTTCTTTATTTTTTTCTCTTCTCTCTCTCTCTCTTTCTAGCTGTCTCTTTGTTGCCTAGTTCTCACACTCGCAATATAATGTGTATACAGAAAGAGAGCGACTACTTTGCTAAAGGAGGAAGCAACAGCAGCAGCATTTTTTTATACACACACACATAAAAGTTTATTTTTCAGCTCTCACTTTCTCCTTCTTTTTCTGATGTTCCTCTTTTCCTTTCCCGCATTTTCTACTTTTTCCGTCTTGTAACTTGTACAATGGCAAAAGAAAAATATGAATAAAAGAAACTTTTCTACCGTGGTATGGCAGTGGTGGTGGTGGTGGTGGTAGTATGGTGTAGGTAGTTAAAGAATAAAATAAAATATTATAATGCATAAAAACCACTTTATGTGTTCGCGGTGTAGTCTACAACCAAGCCTACTGCTACTAGTAGAATAGAAAGTATATAGCCTTCATGCAAGTTGGATTTCCCTTGAAACAGGGGAAAAGAAGACAATAATATAATATGTATGTATGTCGCAATGAAAAATTGCACGGTGTGCTAACTTTTGAGCATGAGGAAAAAGAGACAATTTTATATTATTATTCGTTGGTCTTTTTTTCTCTTTCTTTCTATTTATCTAGTTTTATAGTCAACTATACAAGTTATTATTATGCTAGCACGTATTTTTCTTCAATTTTCTCTATTTTTCCCATTGTAATGTCAACGTTATCATCACCATCGTCATCCTTTTCACATTAAACTTATTGAACTTTGAAGCAGGATTTTTATTTTTCCTAAAATGAGTACATGGTTTTCTTTTCAAAAAAGTACATTTATAAAATCAACAGAAGAACGCAAAAAGCACCCCACTTTAATAAAAAGTGAAAAAAAAGTCAAGATAGTATCAAGAGCTTCTTTTTTAACCGGAAATGGAGGGATGGTGTCAGTGACAAAAAAAAAGAAAAATACCATATAATGTGGTGTGGGTTATTTTATGAATATGTATGTGTGCACATACACCTATGTGGTAATGTGGGTCTTTATAGGAAGGAAATTGTGGAGAAAAGTTTTTCACTAACTTTTTTTCTTTCTCCGCAGCAGCAGCAACAGCATTGTTAGAAGAACTCTAACACTTTTGGTGACAGATTTCCTTCCTTGCAATTAAGCAATTTATGATTGTCGTTTGTACAAATCTAGTTAGCGCCATTATTTGGGGTTTAACCGATATGCTCGCTTTATAGCACATTGCATATATATACATTACTTGACACTCTTGACAGTAGAACATGAACATCTGTGGACAATATGTCCTATATATTTTAATCTGGGTACGAATCAGTTATCTTGATTCTAATAAAGGCTAAACAAAACACATGGTAAACATTTTTTGGGGAAGCGACATGCGTATTTCTTGAAAGTGTGAAAATTTATGTACGCAGTAATTGCAAAATAATTTTGTTGGAACAAATTCATTAAAAAGAAGAAAAAAACATTGAAAAATGGACAGCATTCATTGTTCTTTTCTCACCGTACGTTACTTAAATTGGCAAAAGCCAAAAGACAAACGCCATGTAAAATCTCTCAATAAATTGCAAAGTAATTATCTTTTTTTTTGTAGACCACGACTCAATTCAATTTGTTCCTGCTGTGCTGCATCAAGCATGCTTTCTACGGAATGTGGTAAGAGACGGGTGTGTGGATGATATACAATGTGTTTGTAGGTAAATATGTGCCTTTGTCTGCTAGACAGTTACAAAGTGTAGCCATATTGTGTTATTTGTTGGTTGTTTTCACCATTAACGCTTCACTTGCACTAATTTACTTGGTAAGAGGGGGGAGTAAGATGATACTGGCAGCTTTTTCTATGAATGCAAGTCAAACAATTAAGCGAGTTTTATTAAAGTTCAGACAAAGTGAAAGTGGGCGTAATTGAGACTTTACAAGAGCGTTTTAGTCTAAAACGCATTTCTATACATTTTTTCAAAGATCGGGAGAAATTCTTATTGTGATAAGGCATGAAATGCTGACGTTGCAAAAAAAGAAGAACAGATCGAAAGCTACCCCATACATTCAACATTGTTTAATACCAAACATGAAATTTTATTCCCAACCACAACTGCACAAATATTTGTAGGTAGGATAGATTCTGTGTGCCTTTAGGATAAATTTCGCCAACCAAAATGAGTAAAATAGCAATAGCAGCAGCAGCCGTCATGTCACCACAACAAAAACTAATATGTATGAACTCTGTTGACCCTTTTGGACATGTGCATTTTTCTGAAATGGAATCCCCCAAAAAACATTTATGTTGATGGTGAAGGATGGAAGTTCCATTTATAATGTCAGTCCTTGAGCCGAGCTGAAATGATGTTGGTTTGGTAAAAGAGAAAATATTTTCCGTCAGGCTACTACTACTGTGTTCTATGGCCAGCTAGTTATTCTAAAAGATACACACGGACACACACAATATTAAGTCCGTCCTGTCTCTTCTAGTCAAAGTGATTGGATATTTTTTTTCGCTACAAGCTACTCAACAGACCATACACACATACTTTGTGTGCATACATATAATATGGTACACACTTATTGCTTAACTTTACACAAGAAACAAAGTACAGTGTTTACAAGAGAGCCATTACAGTTTGTCATGTGAAAGGTATATTATATGATACATACATATAAATCCATTACTGGTAGCACAGTAGATGTATAACATGTACACTTGTTGTTGTGGATGAGGTTTGCAGCCTTTCTTTTTTCCTTGTGGCTGAGTGAATAAAGTGAAAAAAGAGAAAGCTAGTTAAATGTTTCATGCATGTCGACCCTTATCCTGCGAACATTTTATGTTGTGTGTAGTTTCCCAATTTACGTCCCTTTTTTCTCTCAAACATCTCAACCCAAGCAAAGCCAAGCTAGACCACCGCAGAAGCAGCAGGAGCGGGAAAAAATACAAATACTTTGTATACATGTACACGTCTACGATGTGAATGGAGATACAGAAACATAGTTGATCGACTGTGCTCGACGGAGAGAGAAATAGAAAAATACTACGTAAGAAATGGAAAGAAAGAGACATATCTCACAAGACATGTAATAGCTCAACCTTTTTTTTCAAAATATTTCGGCTCACCCACCCACTGCGTTCACCAAAAGATGCGTTTTTAGTAGTGTATCTTTGCTACACAGTATGCTGCTCTTTTAAAAGAAATCTTGTTATTTATTATTACAAGCAGTTTTGAGAAGAAGAATACGTATAGATATTATTATGCTTTTTTATTAATAAGCGATATGGTGGATTGAACAATAGTTTGCAATATGCAATGTAATTGTTCTCGACGGTAGTCGATTACATTATATTTCAATGTACCTCGTAAAATAATATGTCCCATTTCTCGCTCCAGTAATTTGAGCATAGCAATAATTTTAGAGCATTTGAATGAACTAGTTACAAATAGCCAGATAAAACCAGATATACTTGTTTTGGGAATGCATGAATTGAGAGATTTGCTCACGCTCACACAAGTACTAAACCTTTTATTACTCTTTACGTCCATTCCGGAAGTAAAGACATGAAATTTCAATGAAGCATTTGAATTAAAGTAAAGTTGTGTTCCCAAACTCAGATTTGTACCTGTCAAGTACTACAAAGCGCTTTTCGTTTTTAGGTGTAATGCAACACTTTTTTGTTTCCGGCAGGTTTCTTTATTAATTTTATAGGAACATTTGAAAGTAGAAAGCATGTAGGTATTTGTTTGTCCATGTTATGTATACACAGAACTGCTAGCTTCTACATGCCACTTTGTAAGCTTATAAATAAAGCATGCTGCTCAGTCTATTAACAAGTTTGTGCAGCAAGGTACAGGAAATTCTTAATTATTCATCATTTCCCCCCAAAAAACTCACACATGAGCAAAAAAAAATATATTCTCACGAAATTTTATAACATTTATGTATGTAGATATAAAATGCATGTATATTTACTGAACCTTTTGCTAAAGTCATTTAAAATTAGAGGAAGGAAAAGAGAGAGAGAATTTATTTTACAAAAAAAATGTTGGGAACGAGCGGAATACATGTACATTATACACTATAAGCTAGCAGACTAGTAACTTGTTATTATTATGTAGACGTTAAATTATATGCTGCCTAACAACTACCTACCTTTATTTCTCCCGTTAAGTTTATGCAAGGGAAAAAAATTGAATTTACATTCTTTGAGTGAGGAAGCCAGTTTACTTTATTAGGAACAAAGGTATTTACACGTGTATATAAACTACCACTAAAGTGGCTCTCTATGTACCATATTATCTTTCTACAAAAAATATGAACGTGTTTTTTCAAAGTGCTTTTTTCTTTCTACTTGGTTTTTGGTGCAGTGTACAGTAAATAACAGAATAAAAAATGTGAGCAAATTACGTCCTCTCTCTAAAGGAACCGGTTAGAGAGGAAAGCAGGAGCGAACCTTAATATAGGAGAACATTACATAAATTATTAAATCACTCTTTTTCTCCAACCCTCTTCTCTCTATTAATGTATTAGGTTCCAACACAGAATGACGATGGTGATGGTGTTGCCCTACTGTTCCTGCTGCTGCTGCTGTTTATTATATGATACCTACATCTGCTACTATACTGCTGCTACACTGTTTACTCCATTTTCACTGTTTTTATAATACTCCCCATGCCCATTTCACTCATCTCCCTTTAACCAAGTAAGCAAAAAAATTGCTTTCACTTCGACTTTCTCCTTGGATGCTAAAGTCAAATATAGATGCATATATATTTTGAAAGATTATTAGTGCGAAAGTCATGGAATTCTAGTCCAATAACAATAATAATAATAACAACTCCCTGAAAACTTTAATATACCACCAACAAACACGGCCATTCTATCTGACTCAAATGCAGCATAATATTTTAACTTTCATGTTGGATATGGGGAAAACGGAAAAGGTAACATTTGCGCAAAGGAGTAATTAAGAAGACAAGTATGGTGACTACTTAAGTCGGCCGAAAAGATACACACGCTTTGGTCGCTGTGTGTTCTATTCGGTGCTGCTACTCTGCTTCTACTACCACCACTAAAGGAGTAATTAAGAAGACAAGTATGGTGACTACTTAAGTCGGCCGAAAAGATACACACGCTTTGGTCGCTGTGTGTTCTATTCGGTGCTGCTACTCTGTTTCTACTACCAACACCATTTTATATGGGGAACTGGTTAAGTGGTGATGGTGAATGAAAGTGTTGTGGATGGTGGCGATATGGTGGTGGTGGTGTTGGTACACATGACTTTTTTTGCTGGGTTTAAATTAAGGAAAAGAATGAACCAAACGAGAATAATATGAAAGTAGAATGGAGAGCCGGTAAACTTTTGTAGCTTAATGTCGTTTGGTGTCGTAATGGAATGCAAAGTAAATATATGCGGCAGAGAGAAGAGCTAGTGGTAACGGTTGATTGTACAGAGAAATAGAGCAGCAGTTGGGGCTGCTCTGCATTGAGTAAAAAGTTGGTTGCTCTGCTCGTTGTTGGTTGATGCTGATGGAAGTAGACATGGGTAATTATCTTCATCTTCCCAAGAGTGCACTAGTTTATGCATTAAATGCTTTTATACAGCCGATGAGCAACAGTAGAGAAGAGAATAAAAACGAGTCAACCCCATTATATTAAAAGACAACGAAAGATAATCAGGATAAAGTGAAACTTTAGAAAGTGTTGTTGTTGTTGTTGTTGTTTAACTGGGGGTAAATGGAGCATTTCACGCCGTTTTATAACGTAAATATGTTGGATTTTGATGTTATGAACAGGGTACTTTCCTTTGTGCAAACTAAATATAATGAATAATGAAGTTAAAAAATAGTTGAATGAAATAATGCATTTTATAATTTTGTGCTGTTAAATATTGTATATCGACTAGATGGATGTTTAAAAAATATAAATATACATATATATACCTACATAATGTATTTCTTAAAATATAGTTTGGTATACATGATTTAAATATGTGAGTGTATAATAATTAATTAACTATGGAATAATGAACTAACCTGTAATATCTGGCATCTCGGCGTCATGCATTTTGCATCGTCTTCACAAGGTCGGTACATTCCCAGGGTTACACAGTTGATGAGGATCACTAAAATACTGATTCTCTCGAACCACGTGTTTATCATTATCGGAGTTAAGGAAAATATTTTTTCTCAAGAATGTATACAATTTGAATTATATTTATACATATCATCAAATTATATTGGCCAAATATTATTAACAGAAGCAAAATACAGACAATAGAAACATTTTAGAAGCAAAGCAACTTTTACATCAATTCTACGCCGTTACATTATATTTTTTTCATTTTAAGCAGCTGGAGTTGCAGTAGATACATATTTTCCAACTTCAGTAATACGCAAGTATAGTATGTGCAATTTATACTAGTAAATATTCAGAAAGTTGCAAAATTGTGAATTATGCATTGTTTATTTTTTTAAAACATATTTTCGTGAAAACTGGAACCCAGAAACTCGATGTCACCTAGTATTAGTAAACCAACTTAATTCAGTGTTAAAATTACAGGAACATTTAAATAATTCATAATAATGTAACTATATCTGTGTGGACGTTAACTCATACGAGTTCATGCATGTCGACCGAGCAAAACTTGAGATGCTTGCTTTGGTATATTTATGAAAAATAATATGTTCCTAATATTAAACGCATATTTATTTCGACCAAATATAGATATTCGTACACTTTCACACACAAATAGTTTTTGTACAGTCGTTTTGTGTAGTGTGAACTGTGAAGCAATATCCACCTACAAATTAACAGGGATTTTTAACATAAGGGAATTTATAGCATTTTCTCATCATGAAAATAATATTTATGTAACCACTAACATTGCTCTTTATTGTAACATTTTCAGGATGCTATTCGTGTAATTCCCACAGTAAAGGTCAAGCATTATTTATACAACAGTCTATTAAAAAATTACTTCGTGTTATTTTCACCATTTTGGGAATTACACGTGTAATAGTTACACATGCCTGTATTTGTAAAATATTTTGTTCTTACACAAATAAAGAATGAATTAAACTGAAACTTTTATGACCATAAAATACAAACACGCTCATTTATAATTACTGGACGTTCGTCTTGCAGCAAAACATGTTGTAATTAGTCAACTAATGATAACATGTACCGGAACATAATATGTAAAAAATATATCGTATGCTTTTAGTCTGATTCTCAATGTACCCCAACTCCCCATATATGTCCCAAATCTGTTGTCGAATATGTTGGTCTCCAAGTAAATGAATAGGATTTACCTACAGAAACAGACTTAGCCTTGCAGAAACAGACTGGTTTTTAGAAGAAGAAAATAATAGTATGTCAGTATGGCGTGGATACTCTCCTTTGTCGTTTTCTTTAGAAGTTGTGACTCTTTGGTTGTGAGAAGTGAGTGCATAAAGAAGAAAACATATAGACACGTGACGTCACCCTCCTTTCACATACACACGCACGTTTGATCTTTTTTTCCTGTTGCAAGGCTAAGTCATGATAATGAAAGGAAATAAGGACGTTCCTTTCCTTGAGAAAAGCCCGATGCTTAGAGGAAAAAAACTATATTAAAATGTCACGTTGCATTTTACATGGACACGCTCTTGTGGGTTTGCACAAAGATGACCATAAGACCAGACCACCCAGACATAGACACGATGAATATAGTTTTGATTCGCGAAACTAAATTATATATCATTAATAGTGATTCATTATAATAATATACCGAAGTGATCAAATCCTGAAATGAGTAAAAGATATGCTTTTTATGAATTTTAAGAGAGTTACAAGACATGTAATTTGGAACAAATTATTGTGTGTGGGTAACGACTGTCCAGAAAGTTGAAATCATTTTTAAACAAACTGACACACGCATGTATTTACGTACGTACTACCTTTTTATTTCTACATCCGGTAAAATATTTCCTACGACTTATTTTTTTTACAAAGATGTCACGAGAATTTGATCTCAACCTATGGTAAAGTAAATATGATTAGTGATCCATTTGATTGTATCAATCACACCATTGTTGCTCAGCAAAAAACAGGATGTTCCAAATGGATTAACGAGGATCCTACAATAACTTTGTTACTTTCCGTAGGATTTATGCCGTCAATTCGGAATCTCTTATGTTTTTGTTCCCAAAAAAGGTCAAAAGCTTCTTGAGCTGACAGTAACATAAATTTCCTTCTCTGTGTTGACAGTGATCGACGTAAGAAAAGAAAGAAAAGCATGGTGAAATGGCGCAAATGTCACGTAGGTATGTAATATACGGGGCTATCGTTATTTCAAACATCAACCGGAAAACGAAGTGCAACGGTCATTAAGCATTATGGCGTAATGACGTGAATGCAAGCTGAGAGATGGGACATTATTTTCCTTACATTTCTCCACCCAATTTGCTTTCCTTAGCCATTATAAGAATGAAGAATATGTGCATTTGTGACATGATTTAGTTAATGGGGAAATAAAAAGGGACTGTCAGTTAGGAACAAATCAATTTGAAAAGGTTAAGGGATGCCCAACGTTCATAATTTTGATTATGTGGATACTTAACAAAAACATTAAAGTTGATTTTTGTTTTTTAACGTAAATAGTACTCTTTTTACGATTATATTATGACGACGATATTGTGAAATCTCCAGCAGATCTAAGATACATATTAATTTCTATATACATATCTTTGTAATTAAAGGCGTTATAATTATACCTTTGTATATATTTGAAGGCAATTTATTGCACGTACGACTACATTATTTGCTTTTTGTACTCCTTCAGCCTAACTTATTCTTGCAATGCCCTTGTCCTTGATTCTTTGGGCTAGTATCGGGAAAAAAGCTGCGTTTGGCCTTGTTTACACTACATAATTCCAGTGAATATATCAAATAAATAGTATAATACGCCAACTTTCCATTTGAAAGTGTATGGTAATAATGGCAATGGTAAACGTGTGTTTACCATTTTTCAATGTAAAATCCCTCAAAGCATAAAACCCTTTTTCCCAATACATCATACATTTACATAATATTAATAATAATACATTATAATAAGTGTATAGAAAGTAGAATATGCCCTACAAACCACGACCATCAAAATTGTTCACCTTGTTTCTCTCTACAACACACATGGTAAGAGCCCCGTGGCAGCCCCAATGGGTTTTTCCTTATCATATCATCATAAAGAATCATTCTTCTTTTTTCCCTCCTGCCCTCTCCCTCTCATCCACAAAATTTTTAAGGAAGCACGTTCTCCCATTTTTTGTTTACTTTGAAAGTATACAAGTGTACTACTTGGCTTGTAGTATTATTCGTGCATGTATGCAATACCAAAGTAAAAGTTTGCTTGCATGAAAATGTGAGTTCTCAAGATAAGTTCAAGTAACTCTCTTTACCCTTCTCTTTCTCTCTGTAATAATAATGGGGTAAGGTACAATAGGAGGACGGAGGACGTACAATATTCAATGCAGCACAACAGAGTCAAGTGATGCAGTACATTTTTTTTGTATGAAAGAAAGCTACGTAGTATATACGACCAACATTACGTGACGTGAGACGGAATTTTAAACAGTATTTGTCGGCTATATATACAGAGAAAAAAAATGTTATTGCACAACAACAAGAAAAATGTAGCATGTGATTTATACCTGTTGGGCATATGAAAATAAAATTTAACAACTCCCAAACCACTACTGCCATATTT